>JAQFVV010006293.1:857706-1095206 GCA_028023455.1 Epiperipatus broadwayi
GCTAGAAAAACAACTGTTCAGTAATCAGCCATCGCTGTCTTTATCTATCACAGATATATATCACAGTTTTTAAGTGTGAAAACGATTAGAATATGGGAAAAAAAAAGATTATTAATAAGACCTTCGTTCTTGATGACTTAGGCATACACGCGCATGCGCATTCTTATTATTATTATTATTATTATTATTATTATTATTATTATTATTATTATTATTATTATTATTATTATTATTATTATTATTATTATTATTATTATTATTATTATTATTATTATTATTATTATTATTATTATTATTATTATTATTATTATTATTATTATTATTATTATTATTATTATTATTATTATTATTATTATTATTATTATTATTATTATTATTATTATTATTATTATTATTATTATTATTATTATTATTATTATTATTATTATTATTATTATTATTATTATTATTATTATTATTATTATTATTATTATTATTATTATTATTATTATTATTATTATTATTATTATTATTATTATTATTATTATTATTATTATTATTATTATTATTATTATTATTATTATTATTATTATTATTATTATTATTATTATTATTATTATTATTATTATTATTATTATTATTATTATTATTATTATTATTATTATTATTATTATTATTATTATTATTATTATTATTATTATTATTATTATTATTATTATTATTATTATTATTATTATTATTATTATTATTATTATTATTATTATTATTATTATTATTATTATTATTATTATTATTATTATTATTATTATTATTTGCACTTTTATTTATATTTAAAATTGTTTTGTGTAAATCTGATTTCAATAAATTACTGTAAATAGAAGTCTTTTCATGTAAGTTAAAATAGCAATGCTATTAATTTTGAAGGTACTTACAATCATCCCTAATATATGTCAGTTATAAATGTACTGAATTTTTGTGACCTGCTCTGTAAGTAAAAGATACTGTATTGTATAGGATTCATTAGGCCATACCAATGTGATACAGACAGTCAATGGTATAGTTAGTTGAGCATGTAAAAGAATGTGCTAGCATGCTTAATTCTTTATTTATACTATTATTATTAATAATTTCACTTACAGACTTTTGAACTTTATTACATAAAACTATAACCATTAATTGATAACTTTAGAAATGTACTATAAATAAACAATGAAGTATTACAACCAGACAAAATTGACAAATATATATATATGATTGCAAAATTTTTAGGCATATTTATTCTATTAATGACTGTTTTTTACTTCAAAGTGATGTAGATAATTTCTTGAATTGGTGTGAATATAATTATATAGATATAAATATGGATAAGTGCTCCATTGTCTCTTACTCTAGAAAATCTGAAGTCTTAAGGTTTTCCTATTATATTGGGGACTCTAAAATTATAACAAATGATCATCAAAGAGATCTCGGAATAATATTTTCCAATAATGGATCTTTTCGTAATCACATTAATTTTATGGTGAATAAATCTCTTAAAATTGTAGGAGCTATTTACAGATATGGAAAAGCATTTAATAAATTTACAAAGATTAAACTTTTTATATCCTTAGTTCTTCCCATCTTGGAGTATGGTTCAATTATATGGAATCCTCATAACAGGACAGATATCATAAGAATTCAGTCTGTTTTTGACAAATTTGCAAAATTAAATAGTTTAAGTAATGAACACTATATTGATTTACTACTGAGACGAAAAACAAGAGATCTCAAACTTCTTCATAAATTCATCTCCCAGAATATTTCTGTATCTAATTTGCTTTCTAACTTAGGTACTAAAAAAAAAATTATAATACTCGTACTCATAATGTTTTTGAACTGAAAAATTGTAAATCTGATGTATTAAGATTTTCCCCTTTATTTCGTTTACCTAGAACTTATAACAAAGATTTTGGTAATGATGATGTTTTTAATTTGGATTTTAAACAATTCACTAAAGTCCTCATAAAAAAATATTTTCCTTAATTTCATTTGATATATTGCCTTTTTATTTATTTGTGCATTTTATTGATTTTCTATTTTATTGGTATTATTTATTTTATTATTATTATTATTTTTTTTTAATGCTTATTTAGATTTGTATTATTGTGCAATCTATAATTGGCTAAATGCTGTTGATATGTACATTAAATAAATAAAGAATTGAATTGAATTGAATTGAATTATTATTATTATTATTATTATTATTATTATTATTATTATTATTATTATTATTATTATTATTATTATTATTATTATTATTATTATTATTATTATTATTATTATTATTATTATTATTATTATTATTATTATTATTATTATTATTATTATTATTATTATTATTATTATTATTATTATTATTATTATTATTATTATTATTATTATTATTATTATTATTATTATTATTATTATTATTATTATTATTATTATTATTATTATTATTATTATTATTATTATTATTATTATTATTATTATTATTATTATTATTATTATTATTATTATTATTATTATTATTATTATTATTATTATTATTATTATTATTATTATTATTATTATTATTATTATTATTATTATTATTATTATTATTATTATTATTATTATTATTATTATTATTATTATTATTATTATTATTATTATTATTATTATTATTATTATTATTATTATTATTATTATTATTATTATTATTATTATTATTATTATTATTATTATTATTATTATTATTATTATTATTATTATTATTATTATTATTATTATTATTATTATTATTATTATTATTATTATTATTATTATTATTATTATTATTATTATTATTATTATTATTATTATTATTATTATTATTATTATTATTATTATTATTATTATTATTATTATTATTATTATTATTATTATTATTATTATTATTATTATTATTATTATTATTATTATTATTATTATTTGCACTTTTATTTATATTTAAAATTGTTTTGTGTAAATCTGATTTCAATAAATTACTGTAAATAGAAGTCTTTTCATGTAAGTTAAAATAGCATTGCTATTAATTTTGAAGGTACTTACAATCATCCCTAATATATGTCAGTTATAAATGTACTGAATTTTTGTGACCTGCTCTGTAAGTAAAAGATACTGTATTGTATAGGATTCATTAGGCCATACCAATGTGATACAGACAGTCAATGGTATAGTTAGTTGAGCATGTAAAAGAATGTGCTAGCATGCTTAATTCTTTATTTATACTATTATTATTAATAATTTCACTTACAGACTTTTGAACTTTATTACATAAAACTATAACCATTAATTGATAACTTTAGAAATGTACTATAAATAAACAATGAAGTATTACAACCAGACAAAATTGACAAATATATATATATGTGTGTGTGTCAACTAGAATTAAATTCTGTATGGTTGTTTAACTTAAATCAGAGGTTCCAATCAGGGATACCTTAAAAAATACAGGAAGCTTTTCCAGGAGGTGCCGGGAATAGCAGGTAAATAAGTATATTATGATATTAACATATTCTAAAAATAGTTATATTATCAACATTTCAGGGTTATTCCATGTTGACACTCTTATTCAATCACACCAGCAACATTTTAAGTCTCTTTTCAGATATAGATATAGTGAGGTTGCATAGATTTTTTTTTACTTCAGGCTCTAACAAATCAAAATTCCCAGTTAAGATTCAAGATAACTAGTGAAATTTTGAGGAACAGGAATCATCATCGACAAAAACTGCCCATTCAACTCTTTTAAAATATTATATATTGACGTGCACATACTAATAATCACTTTTCACCACAAAGCTATAACACTAAACACTGCAATTGTATTTATCCCTCCAGGCCCCATCATTATGAATAGATTAATCCTAATTCTGAACTCCAAATTTGTGAACACAGCACATCCAGTATTACTTATGGGGGATTTTAACATGGCATACGAAAAATTTACCAATAAATGGCTTTATCGTCTGTCATTTCCCATCATGAGTGGGAGAGGATTTCTGCTAGAGAGAGCTGTATCATTTAATAATGAAAGATTTTCATCATTGATTGATCTAGTCTTCTATTCCCCATCATTGCATAACATGATGAACATTTTTTTTCTAAAGAACTCACCTCTATCTGATCATGCCACATTCATAGTATCTCTGGAACTTAATTTCAATATCAGATCAACAATAATTACTGGAAGAACCATCAGAGTTCTTCTTCCATCATGCACTCCAGAATACTTTTCTCAGAAATATATATCTATTTGCATAAGATAAAAAGTATACAAATGGACCCAGTCCAAGCATGGCGTGCATTTGTCAATATAATATCATTTAATATTAACCATGTTACCAGGACCACACCATCCCCAACTAAACTTTTAAATCTTATGGATGACACTTATAAAAAAATTATTATAACATCACAATCTAACTATGATCACCCCATATTAGTAGCGTTAAAAAAAACATACCAATCAATTTCAGATCAGCTTAAAGAATATATTGCCACAAAAAAAGAAAAGTATACTTAAACAAGCCTCACATCTTAATCAGAAATTACATCAGATGGGCATTAGGTCACCCCTCTCCAATTTGAGTACCATCAGCCATAAAAATACAATCACATACTGTTTGTGGAGATTTCATGTTGAAGCAATTATTTTCATTTTTTAAAGATAAATTTCAAAAAAATCCTCCCTTAGATCCATCACAACTTTTATACAGTAGACCAGAAAAAGAAATTCAATTTGCTTCTAATGATTTTGTACAAAAAATAGAGTCAACACCAGATTCATGCCAACCAAGAATAGATGGGATTCCCAAGTTCATATATTCTCATCTTAATAAAATTACAGTTCAGTATATGTCTAACCTTACAAATTTTTTAACTAAAGACATATATAGAATACCAGGTCTTTATCAAATATTGCTTGTACCATTTATGAAAAAAAAAGAAATGGTTTTATCAATAACAAACTTATGTCCAATTTCAATGTTGGAATAAAAATTATAGAATCAGTAATTAAAGACAAAATAGAGCCATATATTATACCAAAGCTTTCAAAAATGCAATTTGCTAAAAAGGAATCTTCAACTGGACAGGCAGCTTTTCTATTCAAATCAACTATAGAAACAATAAGAAACAACAAAAAATACAGTCCTATAGTTGTTCAACTAGACATAGAAGCAGTGTTTGACACAATACCAATAAATACACTACTGAAAACTCTAGAACAATACACAGTACCAAAAGCCTACCTAAATCTACTTTCTAACCTATTAATAAACTGTGAAATATACATTACTTTATGGAAAAACTTCACCACCAATAGTACCTCATCAATCCATCCCATAAGGATCCCCTCTTAGTGTCTTGTTATTTACTGCCTACATAAATCCCCTAATTAAAATCATAGAGAATGAATTACCTGGAATTTATGTACCCTGCTTAAATACTAAACATCTCATGTATAGCTTACATGAATGATCTTGCAATTTTTTTGACATCTCAAAAACACATTCCTAAACTTCTAAAGATACTTTCCAATTATACAAATGAATATAAATTAACATTTAACATGGAGAAATCTTGTGCCTGGTAAATTTTCACTGGCAGCAGTATAACAAAACATTTTAAAGGTAAACCTAATCCATTTCTTGGTTTCAATTTCTACCTGCGTCATTCACCAATGAGACTACTTATACAAAAAAATCTTGTAAATAAAGTAGAAAGTATAGTCAATTTACTAACAAAAGCCTACCTTTCACTGTACACAAAGATAGCACTTTTTAATATGTTAATCATGACAAAAATTACTTATTACACTCCAACAATACTTTATACTAAGGCATTCACCAATAAAATAGACTCACTTTGTAGAAAACTCTTGTGGGGAAAAAAAGTAATCGCAATATCAGTAAACGGCTAAGAAATTCACTCTCACAAAATGGTCTGGGACTTCATTCAATTTACATCTTCAGAATTCAAAAAATTCTAAACATAATCTCTGCATGTGCACAAAAATTCCCATACCTACAAATAGCCTGTAAAATCACTCCCACAGATAAACCACCTCCTTTACAAGGATTCCTGAAGACACTACTTGCACCATTACTATCTATAAAAAACTTGAATTTTAATTCACCTCAAAATAAATTTAAGTACTGGGAAATACATTTGCTTTTACATCCATCACAAATTGATGAAAAAACTGTACTTAATATCACCAATAGACAACTATGCCATAAATTTAAATTCTGGTCACTTGAACCAAAATATTTTGATTTTCTTCTTAAAATTAACCTTGATTCTCTACCCAGACAGCATTTTTTGAAATATAGAAGGAACTGTCAAAATGTAGACAATTTATGTAACCTCTGCCACAGAGACTCGGAAACACAGGATTATATTTTTTTCTCATGTCTAGGACTAAATAGCATCCGTTCAATAATAAATACACTATTCAAAAATAAAAGAATAAATATGGAATGCCTATTTTGCCTCATTTACAAAAGGAGTTTTTGCTGAAATGAATCAGTGTATTTATTCTCTATGCTTTATGGTGTACAATGTGTAAATTCATGTACAATAATAATCCAAGAAGGCACCCGAACACATTCAAAAATAAACTGGATAGTATACGTGAAACAGATATGAGAATAACAAATCACACAACATTTATTGACAGCTGGCCTCTATTGCAGTTACCATCAAACTTATAAAAAATAGGAAGTCACAAAAGATTTAGAAATGTCAAATGAAAAAGTTACAACTTGCCACCATTGAAAAAAATATTATATGATAGTGAACTTTTATACCTCTTCCAGCTTTACAAACAATTGACTGTCTGTATAATAATCAAAGATAATGTGTAAAAAATTGTGTAACCTTTTTTTAAGTTATTGAATAAAGTCCTTTGAAAAATGATGATGATAATAATAATAATAATAATAATAATAATAATAATAATAATAATAATAATAATAATAATAATAATAATAATAATAATAATAATAATAATAATAATAATAATAATAATAATAATAATAATAATAATAATAATAATAATAATAATAATAATAACAACAACAACAACAACAACAACAACAACAAAAAAATATATATCATTAAAAAGTAAACAGAATAATTTTATTGTAATGATGTTCTTAAAATCTTAGGTATAAAGATATCATGTCTAAATATATTAAAATAAGCTATTTTACTAAATTAACTATTATAGATTCATTGCAGGATGGAGTTCTCTCTAGCTTGACCAGTTTCTCTGATTCATAGCCTTTCTTATTCACATCACACCAACAAACTTTTTTATTTCAACTATTACTTATATGGTCTATAAGTACACCTTTTACATTCTCTTGGGATTCAATTTAAGACTTCAGCTATCCATTTTAATAGCAATATGTCCAATCCAGCTCTATGTCAATCTCTTAACCCTTTCAATAATGTTGATGACATCTGTTTGCTCTCTCACTCAAAGTATTTCACTTTCAATCCCTTCTTGTTATTCCCAAAATTCATTTTTTCATACATCTTTAAGTGGCCTGAAGTTTGTTAAGTGTCTGGAAGTCTTAAATCTGAAAATAGAAACTGGTAAAACACATCTATTAAAAATCCTTGTTTTCAAACACACAAGCATATTTACTTTTAATATTAAATTATTTCTATCAAAATTACACAAAGTTTAATTCTATGATTAATTTCATCCTTTATGTTTCTGTCTATGTTAATAATCTGATCAAGGTAATTTGTAGTTACTAATTTCTAATTTATGATTTATCAATATTTATTATTCTCTTCTAAGAAAATCCATTGAATATTACTTTATAGACTCTTTAATATTATTTTTAATCTCATTTTCTTACTTGCATCTGATAACTTTTGCAATATTGTCTAAAATTCTGAAGCAATATTTGCAAATATGACTTTGTCATCTGCAAAATTTAGGTAGCTTTAAATTTTTTTATTTATTTTTATGTTCTTAGCTGCCCATCTTAACCCATAAAATATTTTATGAAAAACAGCTGTAAAAAGTTTTAGAGATGTGGAACCCACTCTATTATACATCTTTATTAGCATTAATCTTCTTAGTATCCCCATGTAATCTAATCAATGCTGTTGCATTTTGATAAATTTTCTTTAGAATATAGTAAATATCCTGGCTTTTTATTTTCATAGTTTGAAACTTTAATCACTTTAGAAATACTTATAAAATCATGATTTACAAATCCAAAGCATAATGGCAACTCATATTAATTGATTCTTTGTTTAATTTCTCTCAATACTCAGATACCACCCACTATGTTAAAAGAACTTTAAATCCAGCTTGTTCTTTTGGTTGGTTTTAGTACAAAGTTCATTTAAACAATTTGTAATTGGATGAAGATTGATAATTTATCATCTTTCTTAAATATCTATATTATTGCTGAATTTTTCCAGTTATATGATATATCTTTAACATTTAGATATTTGGCATATTTTATATTTCTTCATTTGCTTCTTTTAAAATATCAAAATAATTCCATCATTTCCTGAAGCTTTTTTCTTTTTCATAAATTTGATTTATGTCTTATCTCTTCCTTTAATATGCTTCACAATTCAAAAAAGATAATAATTATAGTGGCTATTCTGTTAATCTTTGAAGAATACTATCAACATTTTATAATGGCATCTCTCCTTTCAATATTAGTTCTTTTTTGTTGGTTGTGATTTCTTCCAAACCAAGGTTTTATTTTATACTTTTGAAAACTTTTATTCTCTTTCATAGTTTTCCTTGACAATTCAATTATATTTTTTTATATCATTATTAACTCTTTTTCATATCATTATTCAATTTTTCTTAATGGATCATTTTTAAACTTTCATTTTTTCTCCATAAAATCTTTCATTTGAAAATTTACTAGCGAATTGTAGCTTTTTTTGTAGAAATTATAATGATGGTTTTGTAGTTGTAATTATTTGTTGAATTATTTCTATTATCTAATATTAATTGTTAAAGACTTTTAGAAAAATGAAAATTTTATTTAAACTTTTCACATAAATTAATAATATCTTTAAATCATCTTCAAAGTTCTATTAGCATTTTATATGATTCACAAGTATTAATTTAAATTCACTAATTTTTCTAAAAATTAAAATATCAATTTCATACTATCTTTTTTAAAAAATTTTGTTTCTTTAGTTTTACATTAAGGAATATTTTACATCTCACTTATCAGTGATCATTTCCTATGTTTAATCTGTGGAAGAATATTATTTAAAATCTCTATCTAAAATCTTCCTATCCCCAGACCAATTGTTTTCAAGCTTTTGGCTCACCTCAGGGAGGAGCTAGATCATTCAGACATTAGATCTAAAATATCAACTCAAAACCCAACACTTATTTAATATGTAACTATTGAGAAGAAAATATGAAATTTTCAGGCATAAAAAATGTCTTTAAATCCAGCTATCTAATTCAAATGCCTATATGGGACTGGACCAAATTCAGATCTACAATATATTAATAGCCTTAGCACTACCAAAGTCTTAAAGGTAAAATTATAATAATCAATAAAGCAAATCATATATAATGTGACATTGCTTTTAAAAAGCTTTTTTTAAAAAATATGTACCAATAATTCAAACAAACTTATTTGAGCTATTGGTATGCTCCCGATATTACATATTTGTAAATACAAGCTTTTTAAAAGCAATGTCACATTATATATGACGTGCTTTATTGATTATTATATCTCTAATAAATATTTTCTATTTTAATACTTCCATGTCCATTTCCATTTTGCACTTTTCCAAAAGAAAGAATTTATAACATACAATTTTTCTTTTTCTGGAAGTTCCATGAGCAGTATCCTCTATCATTTCTATCATCATAGCCAAATTTATCAGCAGTACTTTCATCTTTCAATCATTATTCATTTCTAGCATTAAAGTCTCACAAAACAACTTTAAAATGTTATTAGGTATTATAAAAAGCATTTTGTATATCTGTATAAAAATCTTTTATTTCTTTATCTTAATGAGAAATTGTTGGAACATAAACTGAAATATCTGCATTTGGTATCTCCCATTAAGATGAATAACTAATCTTGCATCTCAGTCTGATATCCCTATCAGTTTCTAGAATATTGTCCTTTCATTTTTTATTTATGATAAATCTCATTCCACTTATGCTTCCAGTACTTGTGCCTTTATAGTGAAGTACATATCCATTTTTTAAATCAATTATCTCTTTACTTTTTCTTCTAATTTCATAAAGTCCAACAACATTCCAATTTAATACTAGACAGTTCTTCTTCCAATTCGTATAATTTTTCTTCAGTTAAAAGTGATATTATAAATTTTATTAAACGCACATTATTATATTAAGTAATATTTACTAAGGCTGTAACCTTAGGAATAAGCTCTGAAAAATTTGAAAGTAGGGACCTCTACAGGTCTTAAACACAAGTAGAGATCCCTACCTTCGAATTTTTCAGACGTTGTAAATAGTTAAATAAAAGATTAACATCAAATAATATTCTGAGTTTATAAACAAAGGATTCTTGGTGTTCACTGCTTTCAACTGCCAACCATTGCATTGTCTAATGACTTTATAGCTTCTGGAAATAACGATTATATCTTTGTTTTATTTATCAAGATTATAAATATCTATTTAAAAAATAATTCAAACAAAATTCAACTGATACTTTAGTTAAGTATTTGGCAACCATACTGATTATTCGTGTTGGTGACCAGCCCATTTATATTTATTTATCATATGAGTACTCACATAATGATAATAGCTACAATGATAAGCACATATGGAGAGAACATTAGGAAATTGCTTTACTCTATTTCTTTAAACCCTCAAAAAAGAATCAAAGGGTCTCATTTTAGTTAACAGCAAATTTCTTTCTACGGCCAATAACTTAATAATTCAGTATATAATAATGAAAAATTATTTACTGAAATTTATATTAAAATATTTCTCTATTCTTTAAAAATTTAAATAAAATATGATTAAAGACAGTAATAATTTTGCGCGTTGATTTTTATTTTTATTTTTTATGAAAAAAGATTGTTTAGAAAAAAATTATATTTGCTTAATATATGATATTTATCATAAATTATATTTATCTACTATTTAAAAGTAAGTCATCGTTAGCTATTGACAGCTCACTTCAATAACTAAACTGTTTCTAATAGTGTTTTTATTATAAACTCTTTTTTCTTTTCATATCGATTTAGCAACCATATTTATCTAAGCTCAAAAAGATTTTTTCCAAGAACAGTTTTATCTCTTGGAATTCATCAGTAATGATCCTAATTCATTAATTACAAGTCTTTTTTCCCTCTTGTTGATCTCATTATATAACTTCAAAAGTTGCTTATGTTTTTGATATTTTGCGAAGAATAGTTCTAGTCAATTGATAAACTTTTATGTTATGTGTGTCTAGAGTAGGAATTCAAATTCAGTAAAGTTAATTTGAAATCATTTTTTTTTTTTTTTTACCCCTTCACACTAGTTTCATAAAATTTATTTTTGTATCACTTCAGTTGTTTTTGTTGGTGTTTTAATTTTCAAGTCTATGTTTCATAAGTCAA
The DNA here is from genome assembly GCA_028023455.1 of Epiperipatus broadwayi. Lineage (NCBI taxonomy): Eukaryota > Metazoa > Onychophora > Udeonychophora > Euonychophora > Peripatidae > Epiperipatus > Epiperipatus broadwayi. The sequence goes on from JAQFVV010006293.1 coordinate 869,326, forward strand.
AACTGCTAAGATAGTTCATTAAAAGCTATTTTTTTAAAGCATAAATCAATGTTTCCTTAAATAAAATATTAATTCTGCCATAACTTCATGTGCTTTAATTGATGCTTTCTTATCAAGTAAGAACAATTATCATTATTTTCTTCCATTAACTATAAGGTTCTTATAGATACAAATTTACTAAACATTATTACCCAAAGTTCATTTATATATATATTCAAAATAGAACTCACAAATTCTTGATTGAAAATCATTAGGTGTTGTTGCAGGATAAATCAGCAATAGATCTAATATTATTTAGACAATTTCCATTTATTTTAGGATTTAACTTATAAGTAAGAGTTTATTCCAGAATTTTTGTTTATTATATATATATTAGATTTTGCTTTCTGGAGAGTCTAAGCAGATAATAAGAGATTATCTGATCATCTATTTCATTAAAAAAATTCTTCTTCTGATTATAAGTAAATTCTGCATGGACTATTTAAATTTGTTACAAATAACTTTGAAAAAATACATCACTTTGATATTCATCTATTTCTATTTAAAAATTTTGGTAAATATGTATCACTTAATTAAAGTAACATTTTTATAAATTTCTTTACTAAATTCAAGATGTCTGTCTTTTCATTTCTTTAATTTTTTAAAGCATTATTTGCAGCCCAATACATACACAAAATTAAAACTTTTTTTCCATTATATTTTGTAATAAATGTGAATAATGTTTTACATTATCTATGCTAAGTAATATTTATTAAGGCAATAAACCTTTAAGCATGTGCGCTTGAAAATGCAAAGGCAGGGACCTCTACAGGTCTTAATCACAAGCTTACACTTTGGAAGAAAAGAGAGAAACCCCTTCTTTATTTCAACCTACTTTCTCTATAAATAGGTGAAGCTGAAGCAGTTAGAACTGAGAGTGTGAAGCTGTAAATTGAAAGATTTTGCAATTACTAATGGGTAATAGGAATTGTGGACTTAATCAGTGAAGTATTGAATAGCTTCATGCTCTCAGTTCTAAATGCTTCAGCTTCACCTATTTAAATAGAAAATAGGTTGAAGTAAAGAAGGGGTTCCCCTCTTTTCTTCCAAAGCATATGTTTGTGGTTAAGACCTGTAGAGGTCCCTACCTTCACATTTTCGAACGCACATGCTTAAAGGTTTATTGCCTTAATAAATATTTCTTACGTAATCAATGTGCGTTAAATAAATTTATAATTATCTATGCTAAAAAATCCATTTTTAAAATTCTTCTCTGCTTTTTGGTTGAATCAAATCCCATTTTTCTTTTAATTTACATAAAATTTTAATACAGAAATAAATAACAAATTAATAGAGCGATAATTTCCAAAATTATTGCTATTACTTTTTGTTTTGTGTAAAAATACTCCAAATTCATTATTTCACACATTGAGTATATTGTTTCCTTTTAAAAATAAATAAATACTTTATTGCTCAGAAGTTCATAAAAAGCACTGGGCTATATTTTGTGGATGTTGGATTCCAGATTCCACTACTCTATCTCTGCACCAAACTATGCTGGTCAAAAATCAAATGGTTTATTGTTTGGAAACTTGCAAGAAGTTCAAGCATGAAAATGACAGAGCTGAGTTGAAATCTGTGAGCATCGCAGGGCATGTTCATTGCTACACATGGAACAATATATATATATTAGATTTTGCTTGCTGGAGAACCTAAGCAGATAGTAAGAGATTATCTGATTTCCTACTCTAATATGGAAACTCTTCTCATGATTATGAATAAATTCTGCACTAGACTATTTAAAACTGTTCTATCATTTATCTATATATAATTATTAACTTTAATCTATCTTGTTTCTTCTGTAAATACTAAATGCTTGTAAAATTCCTATAATATGAATTTTTGCTAATCAAGAAAGGGATCTTATTATTGTCATAAAGATAAAGACATTCATTTTTGTCAAACCAATAATGTCGTAAAACTCGCTCCTTATTCTATCTTTTAATACCGTTAGCTTCTAAATTGTTGATTTTTTTATATTAATAATAGGGTCTACTTTGAGATGTGCAGTCATTTGGATTTTTAATTATTTAGCTTATTAACAAATATATACTATATGAGCAGATCAGATTTAAAATTTAATCTTATTTCTAGATATGTCTAATTATGTCTTACTTTTTCATAGAATGTTGCTTTTTCACTGAGAGTTCATAGGAATGATTTTTGCTCGTTCACATACAAAATGGGGGGGGGGGATATAATTAATTACTGATTGAATTTTTAATTAAGACAATTATATAATATATAATATTGATAAAAGTAAATAAATCCATTTTTAAGAAGTTTTAAAGAGGAAAAATAAATCGAAATATATTCCAAACACTCATACCAAAGTATTATTTACATTAATTTTCTCGGTTACTTACTTTTAATATTAGTCTTTACAGTTAAAAGTCATGAATTTGTATTGATAAATGGTGAACATTTCGAATAATTCAAGATTTTTTAAAACAAAAATAAATATTTATTTTATATATCAAATACATTCCGAATTGTTACTTTTAAAAATATTGCTTTTTTTATCCTTTCTAGCTTAGAATGTCATTTTTAATAAAACGAATTCAGTAGACTATTTTTTTTTTTTTTTAGAAAAAAAGCAACTGTTTTAAACGACATATATATATTGTATTTTAAAAACATATAATAGATTAAGTAATCCATTTTTTATTATGAAATGTTCCACTTTCAGATAAATTTTACTAGATTATCTTTTGTAGCTGCTATTACGGGAGGGACGGGACTGTCACGTGATCAAAATATTAATTTAAAGAATGTTGTTTCTAATAACCTTTTTTCTTTTTTTTAACATAATTGCAAGCATTTAAAAATAATAATAATGATAAAAGCAAATCTTGATGAAATTCAAAATATTGACACTGATGTAAATTTTTGTCTATAAAATTTTATTTTTCTTTAATTAAGATATGTACATAGATATAACGTAATAATTACATATTCATTACGATAGTTATTAATTTCTTAACAAGTGTAATTAATTTTTAAATGGTTAGTTGTATGCTATTATAATTGCAATTTTTATTTGCATATGTTTAAATAGAAATAATTAAATATAGACTTTTTTTTGTATTTATAATCTATGAAAGCATTTTTCTCTCTCTTCAGTATTTAAACAATATATTAAATTCATTACAGATGTTGTCATGTTAATGTAGTTAAACGTTTATGAAATAAGGACGCCTGTAAATACATTACATGAAATGGGTTACTTTGGTAAAAATATGAATAGTTAATGTAAAAATAGATAAAGTAATAATTTATAAACTAAGTAGTAAGAAGTTTAAACTTGTATGAAATATAATTAAAAAGAAAAATGTTTGTGTGTACGTGCGCGCGCGCGCGCGTGTGTGTGGGGTATGCAAATGACAAAAAAACCATGTTTTAAATGCTTGTGGATCACAAATAAAAGGTATTTATTAATAATGTATATATTCTTTTATTTTCGTATTTATTTTGTTAATATTTTGAAGCAATTTGAATGATGATCATAAATAGTGTTCAAAATATTTGAAAATATTAATTGAATATTTTATAAAAATAAAAATAAATGTTGTATGAATCTATTCGCAAGTCATTTTAAAATTTATCATTAAATTATTAGAAAATTAATGAAATTGAAACTAATATAGTGGGAAATGAAGGAGAGGACATAGACTTGTGGAGTTTGCAGAAAAAGAAAAACTTTATATTATTAATTCTTTCTTTGAGAAAAATGTTAAAAGGAAATGGACATGGAAGCTTCCAAATGAAGATACAACACAATTGGATTATATTTTGACTAACAGAAAAGACATATTTCAAGATTGTAATGTTCTTAATAAATTTAACACAGGAAGTGATCATCGATTAGTAAGATGTAATATATGTGTTAATGCAAAACTAGAGAGTCAAAAATTATTAAGAAAAACAATATTTACAGTTGATATTCTTAATCTTCAGAAACATTCTAATGAATTTAAATTAGAACTTACAAATCGGTTTTAAGTATTAGTAGATTTTGAACATGATTCAGATTTGAATGATATTAATATGAAAATAACTGATACACTTTTAAAAACTGCAACAAAGATTGCTGGTAAAAAAAACAGCAATTGACCAATAAAATTTCTACTGAGACTAGAGAATTTATGAAGAAAAGAAGGAATATGAAGATATACAAAAATGATGCATTAAAAAGGATTGAATATCTCGAATTTTGTAAAATGGTGCAGAAAAGAATCGAATATGATATAAGAAAGTATAACTGTGAACTAGCAAGGAAAGCTGTAAAAGAAAATAAAAGTCTCAAGAGTGTGAAACAACATTTTGATATTGGTAGGAAATTTATATCTGCAATAAGAAAAAAAGATGGAATTATTACTAAAAAGAGAGATGGCATAATGAAATGGGTAGAAGACTTTTATCAAGAATTATATAATAATAAAGAACAAGTACATCCTATATCTATTACATCTCTGAATTGCCTAGAATTTTAAATGAATAAGTGAAACATGCAGCAGGTGAAGAAATATAATTTTTTTTAGCAAAGTTATATACAAAATGTCTAAATGATAAAGATGCACCAGATGATTGGCAAAATGCAGTATTAATATTAATATTTAAAAAGGGTGACAAAGAAGATATTACAATTACAGACCCATCAGCCTTTATATAAAATTTTTACCAAAATAATTACAACTTGTCTACAGAGAACCTTGGATTCCCCCCAACCAAGAGAACAAGCTGGATTTAAAAGTGGTTTTAGTACAGTAGATCATATCCAGGTATTGAGAGAAGTTATAGAAAGGACAAATGAATATGAGTTCCCATTATGCTTTAGATTTGTGGATTATGAAAAGGCATTTGATTCTATAAACATTTCTTCAGTGATTAAAGCATTGGATCATCAAAGTATAGATCCAGGATATTGCCATATTTTAAAGAATATTTATAAAAATGCAACAGCAACAATTAGGTTACATAATGATACTGGGAAAGTCAACATTGGGAAGGGTGTAAGACAGGGTGACTCCATATCTCCAAAACTTTTTACAGTAGTGCTGCAAGAAATATTTTGTGGATTAAAATGGGAATCTAAAGCAGTGAAAATGAATGAAGATTATTTAAATCATTTAGATTTTGCATATAATGTAGTTGTTTTTGCAAATAATACTTTAGAACTGTAGGAAATGTTGCAGGAATTATCAGATGAAAGTAGGAAAGTAGGACTAAAGATAAATATTAAAAACTAAAGGATTTTCTCAAAATATGAAAATAAAGATTGACTGTGATGAGTTAGAAGAAGTTAACAGTTACAAATACCTTGGTCAGGTTATTAATACAGATGGAAACATAATGGATGAAATTAATCATAGAATTATACTTGGTTGGAGTGCTTTTGGTAGAAATAATTTGATACTAAAAGGAAATATGCCTATGTGTTTGAAAAGAAAGATTTTTAATAAATGTGTTTTACCAGTTCTTACTTATGGAGCTGAGACTTGGACACTTAATAGAAGAGCAATATAGAGACTTCATACCACTCAAAGAAGTATAGAAAGATGCATGTTGGGAATAACAAAAAGAGATCAAAAACACAATATATGGGTAAGAAAACCAACAGGTGTTAGTGACCTCATTGAAAAAATTAAAAGACAAGTGGAGTTAGGATGGACATATAGCTAGAAGAGATGATAATAGATGGAAAATTGAAATCTTAAACTGGATTCCAAATGAATGTAAAAGACCCAGAAAGAGAATACATGTAAGATGGATGGATGAAATAAGAAAGTGTGTTGGGTTGATGTGGAGAAAAGAAGCTAAAGATTGGAGAAGATGGATTGAACTTGGAGAGAGCTTCATCCTGCAGTGGATTGATAATGGTTGTTGATGATGATGATAGTGGAAACAGTACATTTTCAGCAATACATAATTTAAATTCTTAATAATTGTTAAAAATATATTTAAAATACCAATGAAGATTTTATAGAGGCATAACATTGCTATCTCTGCTTGAAAATTGCTTTTTCTCTTGATTTATAAAAAAAAATATTTGCCTTTCCTAATTCTAATAGCAAATATACAACCAATAAACATACTATTCCTGAATCCATACGCACTTTTCTCTACAATAAAGACTAATCAGCTTTAAAGTCTATATAAAACGAAGCCTTAAACTTACATTTATTCTCAAGCTCAAAAATGCTACATTAGATTTTTGGTTTCTTCCTTACTATCTTGTCAACTTTTGTTAGTAACCTTAAATTTCAAATTTTAGGTGTGTATACTCAAAACTTTTAGATTTTGTAATTTATCTGATTGCTTATTTTATTTGTTCTTCTCCTAACTTAATCAAATTGTATATGTGTTTATGTAAATATAGTTTATATAAATTGAATACATTTTTACATTTTTAAAACAGGTAAAATGTAAGTTTCAAAATTTTATTAAAAATTGTATTAATAATATGATCTGGAACTGACTGATATTTTTTTTTAGTTTCTATCAAATTAAGGTTGATTCCTAGAAATCATATAAATGGCATTTCTCCAGATTTCTCTATTTTTTTCTAACAAATTAAATTTTCTTAGTCATGCTTCAAGTAAGAGTTCAGATTAATATATCCTTGCTTATTTTTCTTGCTATCCATGAAATTTTTCAAAACCCTATCCAGCATCTTACTTCAAAAGCATCAGTACTTGTTTTAATTTTTTTTGTGTGTGTGTGTTAAATAAAGAAATGGCTAATAATTTCAATGTATAAAGGCCTAAAATATAATCTAACGATTTTAACATTCATTGATTTACATGATATAAATTAAAGATTAGAATTTATTTAATATACATTCGATAGAGATGTTAGCCATTAATTTATTAGATATGTGTGATAGAAATTAATATGTAAATGTACATATATAATTAAAATAACAATTTATATAACATTATAACACTAGCCAAAAAAACTAAACTTTACTAAAATTCTTTCATAATCATGGTTTCATTTATTAACAAATAGACTTTGCCAAGTGAAATTCAACTAAACATACCCACCTATATATACCAAACAAAATAGCCTTCCCATCATTCACTTCTAAAACCAATAATTATATTTTACAAAAGTATACAGACAATCAGTAATTATTATGGCATTAATATCAAAATTGCTATTACTAGACTTTTTATGGAATACATTTTATCAAAGCTAGACGAAAATTCAAATATGTAACAAAAGTATTTAAACCATAGTCAAATGAAAAATTATATTTTACAAAAATATGTGAACAATTAATAATTATTATATTAATACTTAAAACCACTAGTTTTGAAAAAGATGCATCAAAAGTCTAGTTTTAGCAATTTTAAATATTAATGCCATAATAATTATTAATTGTCATAAGCTATTTTGGAATATAATTTTACATTTTACTACAAATTTAACCATTTTTGTTATATATATATGTTGTGATATACATATATTGCCCAGCTATGGTCTCTTTGTAATTTATAAATAGCTAAATAAAGAAAACAATTAAAGGTCATGTGTTTAATAAAAAAATATTTATTGTTTTGAATGAGTCTAAAATAAATAAACCATTTATTTATTAAATTTTAAAATGAAATATTTTAGTTTAAATTATTGCTGACTGATAACAATGCCTTATTAGAATCGAAAGGAAAAGAGTCACATGATCGAATAGCTAATGTTTAAAAAAGAAAAGGACTGTGTTTTGTGGTGACATAGCTATAGAAATGATTTTTTTTTTTTTTGCTTAAAATTTTGTGCTTATTTTACCTTTTATAAATATATTTGGAATCTATAGCAATGAAATATGGACTGTGAATATGGCAACTTAGAGAGAGAGGCATGAGTTCCCACCTCTTTTAATTGTATATCTTTATGATTTAAATAAAATGGATATCACCAACACTAAGCTGACCACCATAAAGTCAAATTAATTGAACTCACCTTGATTTACAATATCAAAGGAATAATAATTGGATCTCTAATGATTCAAATTGATTTTGGATCTCTATGTTTGGGTTTTTGCTAGCAAAAAAGTACCAAAGGAAACATTATTGAATAATGGATTATCAGCTAAAGTCATATATATGCAGAATTATGTTAACAGATGTTAATAAAAATCGTAATACGGTGAGATAAATTTCATTTAGAAAGGGGAAAAATGGTTAAAAAAACAGAAATATATAATAACAATTTTACATTTATTAAAGTTTGTTTTTATTAATAATTTCCATTAATATAACCTACTTGGTATCTCATCATTTAAAAAATATGACAAATATATATATATATTTAAAAAATAACAATATTAAAGTATTTTTATTGCTTTGTTTAAAGAGTTTATGATTAACCCTTTTATAACTGTAAGCTTTATAGTTTAAATGTATATCATATCTATCAATTGCAATCATAAAAGAAAGGAGGGCAGATGACTTATAAAATATTTGGTAGGATATTAGATTGCAGTTGGTAAATTAGAATTATAATCTTTATTTTACCCACTTCAACGAGATAATGCTTATCTCAATAAATTTATATTATTAACTTAGGTATTTTGATTTGCCTATTGCATCAATCATTATAAATTGTTTTGTTATATAACCTATTTTAGTGCATTCCATACTATACTTTATTACCAAATGAGTCATCATTTATTGAATTGTATCTTCTTCTCCAGGTAAGATACTCGTCATATGAACTCATTGACACTCTTTATAAGTTTATGAGTCCAATATAAATTTAAACTGCTATAAAGCCATTTCTGAATCAACATATTTATTTATATATTTGAGTTGCATAAGTATAATATTTGATACAGTATATTTAGATTGCCTAAATATTTAATGTATACATGGAGAAAACCACTTGGGTTCATGATTTATTCATATATGTGGTTGCCCGAATCTCTGAGGCACTTGCAGGTCAGCTAACTATACTCAGCTATAATATTTTATTGTATTCATGATTAGCCAAATATGCAAGCTATCCAATGAACAGCACTTATTTTACTTTTACATTTTGGCAGCTTTTATTAGTTTTTCTTTTACTTTTATATTTGTCTCATTCAACTTCCATAGACGGAAATATTGCAATTCATGATGCAATGAAGCAAAGCAATTCATGATGCAATGTTGCTTCATTATCATTTCTCTCATATCTTAGAGATTAGTTCCCTTTGCAATATATATTATAAAATATAATCTTATAAAAATAAAATGAAATTAAAGATAAATCTAGATCAGTAATAAATACAAAAATAAATATTAGGTAAAACCATAATATATGTTGATAGGATCCAGAATCACCTAGATGTCATTTTTAGGCTTTTGTCTGAAACCCTATAGTCAGAAGAGCTCCACACCTTCAATTTTTTAAAAAAACATTCGATAATAGAATTTTTGCTATTTCAAATATGTATTGATATGGAAAATATTTTAATGAAATTTATGTTGATTCTTTGTCAAATATATAACTATATGTATTATTATAAATTATGTTTAATAAAATTATATTATTTTTTGAAAATATTTTGGAGTGCCACTAGTAATTTTTTCCTCAGACTTTGAAAAGCCTCTAGTTGGTCCTATTAAAGGATAACAGCTAATTATATGCGATATTTATTTATATATCTATTATGGTTAAATTAAATTTCACAGATTAACTTCATCGCTGTTTTATCATATATATTTAAGAGAAACAAATCCAGATTGACAAACAGATTAAATAAGCTTTTAGTGCTGATAGTATATATATAAAAGACATATTTTGTGGGTTCATCCGTGTTAAAAAATTTAAATATTGATATACCGACATTTCGATTTGATGGTTGCAAAGATGCTACAATCACTAATTTAAAAAAATGTTAAAGTTTCACCAATAGCAAAAATATATTAAAATATTAAAATATATAGCACCAGGGAACTTTTATTTGCCAAATTAAAATATTTATCTCTCTGCTATGGTGCCTGAAATTTTGTAAAAAAAAGTTATTTCATAAATAGAAAGCTGTGGGTACTGATTGCTAGTACTTGATTCACTTTTAACAATGCAAGATCTCCTCAAGACTCACTTAGGGTTCCTGTTTTATATATTATATATATCTTATTTTATATTTTGTATAATTTTTCAATTTTTCACAGTTTTGCTCATGATACTCAACTTTGTTTGAATTTTCCATTGACTTATCTTTAACAGGGCTTGAGGAAGCTTGAGTGTGATTTGTCTGCTATGATAAAGATGTTAATTTTTTTTTTCTGAATGGAATATAATTACATTCAGTTCAGGAGAAAGTATATAAGAAAAGCAATATAATGGTTTTAAAATTAATACCATATATTGCTTAAATTTGAATGTATCTAAAACTACTGTTATTTTATTTGGTCTAGAATTGGTCTTTGTAGAATTGAGTATAGGACTTTAGATATAGAGTTGAAAGATTGTATTATATCTATTATTCAGAGTTGTAAGAGCCTTGGTTTAGTCTTGGTTTACCAGCTGAATTTTAAAAATAATACTAGCAGATTAATTGAGTTATCCTGGGCTACATTGTGGAAACTGTATAACTTTAAATTTCTTGTTAGCCACAAAATACTTTTACTAATGTTTTAATTTTGTCTTTATCATTGTCTATGATCCATACTTGAGCATTTCTGATGTTTGACTATGTAAAAAGTGCTAAATACTTGTTTGTGATATTGTTATGATTTGCCTAAGTTCTCTTATGTATCCCACTGTTTTAAATTACATAATTAATTTAAGATAAATAGAGGCATAATTGCATTTGTATCATACAGTTAATAAAATTTATAAACAAAATATTCCAGGATACCTCAACTCAAATTAACAAAGAGAAGTCATTTTTCACTGTGTTTCATGGTCCGACCTTCAGAACTTTGTGCTGAGGAAAATGACTGTTCCTGACCCAGCCTGTATGATGATCTGGCATACCTTCAAGAAAGGTCTATTCGGCATCATCCATCTGGCAACATATATAAATTTCAGGATTTGAACTATTAGATGCAAATCTCTGTTTGAAAAAGGAACTGACCTCCTGGTTAAAGATCTCTTCATGAAATTCCTCCAGAAAGCTAGAGAATCAGATAGGAGAATTTGTCTGGCCCCTGGTTGATCAAACTTGGGGGTAACTGAGAATTTAGTGGGCAACAATCAGCTGAAAGGACTTTCTTGAGTGTGATTGCTCAACCTATAAGCTTTTGCCAAATTCACTTTGTGCTACCACTACTACGATTGTATTACTTTCTTGTTAAGCTCCTAACCCCCATACTCCCAATCCCAAGAGCTGTATGATTACTTTAGACTCTCCTGTTCTCTATACTCTGGCCCTTTGAAACCACTGCCCAAATTAAGAACATTTTACTATGTATACCCTATTTTGGATTAATTTTGTAATCTAATAATGTGAGTCATGTAATCTGTTTGATGTATAATTTTTACATATTTGTTTGCTAAAAAAATCATTTCCATTTTATTATTTTATTTGTATTAATATTTATTGTTTAAATTATTAAATGCATTAAATTTCAATTGGGCATAGATGCTTGCATGGATTCGTTCACATTTAATTACATTTTTGTTTTCATGTATGATTAAAATATAGACATTCGGTAAATAATGATATCTTACGGTGAATATCTAAAATGTATTTATTCGGATGTCTTTTTAGTTATTGGTGTTAATGCGGCATCTTATGATGAATGCCATTGTATTTCTTGTGAATTCCCTCATGCAATTACATCAATGACTTTATCTTTTGAAATGTTTTTGAGCATGTAATCTGTGTAGTCGATCTATGCTCAACATTAAAAAACAATCTTCTATAAATCCATCTGTGCAAATTTAAATAAATGTTAAATTTAAGTCAGGCATGAATGGCTATATAGATTTGTAAAGTTATATTAAGGGAGGGTAATCTTAGTTTATTCATTTCGTAGTTGAATTAGGTCAATGGATTGGATATATTGGTGTAATTAGTAGATGTAGTATGAGGTTCGCTACGGGCAGAATCACTGTATATGCCGCACAAAACTTTTTTGCCTATGGATGGGATTGTAAGTCGGCAAAAAGGACCATGGTCCCTTCCTATGGAGTTTTTTTTTATTGTTCTTCTTGCCATACAGATGTAACATTCCTGTATTGGACAAGAATCAATGTCTTCTCTAACTATACTGTTCAGATGTCCATTCCTGACAGTATAGTATATTGTGCTGTTGTATTTTTATGCTACATTGAATGCATCAATGTATCAGATGGATTGACGCCGGTTTGACTGCGAACTTTTGGCCTAAGGTTAAATAAGGTATAGAATATTTTCTTTTCAAATGCAAATGTATGTAGTTTATTCACACGCGACAATCTTAAAATAAATATAAATTTCATCTGTGTAAATGATTTAAAAGTTTAAAATAATAATTTAAATTAAAAGTTATATTAAAATCTAAAATAATGTTATTCCTCAAAATTTAAAATGATTCAAATTTTATATGTGCGTAAATAAATGTTTGTGTGTTAATTACTGGCAGTGGCTTTTATTTTTTTATATATATTTAAGATACAAATTAAACAAGTTATTTATTATTATCTCTGCGTCTCCATGAGCTAGTGACAATGGGCTAATGGTCTAAATATTTAAATAAAGTGGAATCTTAACAGCGCGTATCCGCCTACTTTATAAATTTTTCTAGGCTCAAATGCCTAGATGGCGCCCTTGTAGTGCAGATTGCAGTTAGATTCGATCTCCACTTCTTTTGGATCATTATAATATATATATATAATATTATGGAAGAACTAATCAAACTTCTTACATTGACCATTCTTTAAAATATTAGATTAACAATAATATGAGATTAATGTTCATTATTTAATATCGTTCTTGCTGCAAAATTACAATCATTACATGTTTCCAGTACAGTATTAATAACTTTTAGCCCTATTTATTTTAAGGGTGATTTAATTGCATTTGCAAATATTTTAAATGATTTATTTTTGGGAATATCAAGTATTGTTTGAGAACTAAGTCAGAAATGAGCTTTAATTTAGTAATCTTTAACCTTTATCACTCTGCCACTATTCTAAAATTACAGCTAAAAGATTTTAATTTCTCATTTGCTTGTACTGTTTTTTAGTAACAAATTTTCCATACAGTAATTCCCCCAGTGCAAGCAGCATTAGTAATCAATGGATGCAAGAAGTTTCATGCACAAAATCCCTATTTAGTTCCTACTCACCCAATATCCCCAGACTAGTTTCTAACTTGTGGCTTTCATTGGTGAGTGGCTCTGAGAGTGCTGCACTGGGTGGCACTATTAAATGGAGAGTTTGCTACTGTTTTAGCAACTAGTGTAAGCATAGGAAATAATGATAATGTGAAGTTTAAATTTTGCTCTACATATAAGTAATATAGACCCAGAAGATTAAAAAATTACAGAGATAATTATCTATATGTACTGACATGTAGTTAAAGATGAAGCAAAAATGAAAATTATAATAATACGGTGGCTTAGTGCTGTTGAAGAATTTTTATATCTCCATCAAGAGTTATCTGAGAAAATATAGAATATATAAGCAATAGATTTTCAAAAATATGCAAATTGCCAAAGAGTCCATTTCTTGGAGGGGAGGAAGCATGATTCTTTTTAGTTTACAGTGTGGGTGTTATTAACTATATGCCAGGTCTTCTTTATCATGCATTTGATGTCATGTCTTTCTATATATGCAATAGTAGCGAAGGTATGTTCAAAAGTATAGCTAGTGGACCTCTGGTGTCAATAAAATGGAATTATGTTTGGGATTTTCAAAAGCTCTTCAGTATAGATAATAATATTGAGATTTACATGGAGAGGGTGCAGAAAATTTCCATAGTATAAGGCTTGGCAGCCTATTTGAGGACATGATTTTGTATACAGTGTTAAGAATCTGGTCATAGTCTATTCTATATTTGGAGTTATTAATCAATCTATTTGTTGAACAGAGTACAAATGCTTAACTGAAATGATGGAGAAAATGTTTTAATAAAATATTTTAGCTAGCAAAGGAATGTGTGGAAGCAGAAGCCAACATCTATCATTTTTGGGTGGATTAAAATTTAGTTTATGTTAAATTATTTTACCCTTCTTGTGGGGTGGCTATATTTAAATGTTATACTGGTAATGTATTTTAAATATTGTTCAGTTTTAGCTTCATATGAGGCATCATATTTACATAAGTAATGGTTTCATAGGAGAAATGAAGACAGACTTACAAATTTAAGATAGTGCAGTGAGATTGATTTGGGATAAGTAAAGACTCACATTTCAAGAGAGTTAATGCATATAGTTTTAGCAAGATGACCCAGTTGGTTAGAGCATTACCTGAATATTCAGTATTCAAGAATCTAGGGTCCCAGGTTCAATTCATGCTCAGTGCTGTCACTGGTCAAACCAGCAGCACCTGAAAAAGAGGGGAGAATAATATCTCTTGAAATGTGCATATACTAACTTGTGTCCTATTACTAACAGTTGAATGTATTTGGAATATTTAAATAAAGTTAATTTTTTAAAAAAACATTCAATATTTAAATTAGATGATGGAAATAGTCCAATTTATAAATACAACTAAAAAAATCATCACAAACTTTCAGGAAAACACTAAATGAAACATATCTCTTTGTAAAAGAATATATTTTAGCTCTCTGTGTGACCATCAATAGTCAATAGTAAAGTGGAATGTGCCTGAATGTCAGATTTAAAATTATTTATAACTGATTCAGGCTCAGCAATAAAAGCATCATTAACATAGCAAGTGTAGTTAAAGTTGGGGTAATTAAACAATTCAAAACGAAGCAAAACTCTATACAGTAGTGCCATCTTGTGCCAACAAGAGCAATCAATGTGCATAAAATCCCTATCTAGTGCCTACTCATCCAATATCCCCAGACTAGTTTCTGGCTTGTGGCCTTCATTAGTGAGGAGCCTTGGATCTGAGAGCACTGCACCTAGATCTTAGGATCTAATGCAACCCTCTAGCAGCCACCTTTTAACTCTACTTAACTACAAAACTATGAGAATGAAATTGAAAACACATTATTAATATTTTCAATCCAAGCTCAATAGCTTATATAGTCATATGGGTCTGAACTCAATTCAGCACCCATACATTTTGGTGACTTTGGCTCTTTAACAATCATAACCACCACTATCCTATTAGGCAGGATTGGTGTTAAACCACTAAACATCACATGATCACTTTCTCATACTAGCACATAATTGTTATTAAACAATTCAAAACAAAGCAAAACTCTCTATACAGTAGTGCCATCTTGTGTCAACAAGGGCAATCAATGGATGCCAGAAGGCTTGTGTATAAAATCCCTATCTAGTTCCTACTCATCCAATATCCCCAGACTAGTTTCTGGCTTGTGGCCTTCATCAGTGAGAAGCCTTGGATCTGAGAGCACTGCACCTAGATCTTAGAATCTAATGCAACCCTCTAGCAGCCACCTTTTAACTCTACTTAACTACAAAACTATGAGAAGGAAATTGAAAACACAATAATATTTTCAATCCAAGCTCAATAGCTTATATAACCAGAAACTAGTCTGGAGATATTGGATGAGTAGGCACTAGATAGGGATTTTATGCACAAGCCTTCTGGCATCCATTGATTGCTCTTGTTGGCACAAGATGGCACTACTGTATAGAGAGTTTTGCTTTGTTTTGAATTGTTTAATAACAATTATGTGCTAGTATGAGAAAGTGATCATGTGATGTTTAGTGGTTTAACACCAGTCCTGCCTAATAGGATAGTGGTGGCTATGGTTTTTAAAGAGCCAAAGTCACCAAAATGTATGGGTGCTGAATTGAGTTCAGACCCATATGACTATATAAGCTATTGACCTTGGATTGAAAATATTATTGTGTTTTCAATTTCATTCTCATAGTTTTGTAGTTAAGTAGAGTTAAAAGGTGGCTGCTAGAGGGTTGCATTAGATCCTAAGATCTAGGTGCAGTGCTCTCAAATCCAAGGCTCCTCACTGATGAAGGCCACAAGCCAAAAACTAGTCTGGGGATATTGGATGAGTAGGCACTAGATAGGGATTTTATGCACAAGCCTTCTGGCATCCATTGATTGCTCTTGTTGGCACAAGATGGCACTACTGTATAGAGAATTTTGCTTTGTTTGAATTGTTTAATAAAAATTATGTGCTAGTATGAGATAGTGATCATGTGAAGTTAGGGTAATATTAATGTATCTATGAGCTTGTCCTTAAAATGATTTAAATATATGCAGGATAGAATTCCACACAGAGATAATCTAATGAGTCAACCATCAATCATGTGACTGTGTTGTCTGTTAAGAGTGGCAATGATGTTGTCATCCAGACAGGTAAGGAAATCAGAAATGAAGTTAATTTGCATTTGAGAATAATTGCTTTTTGAGAGTTCAGCTTTAATAATATTAATAGAAAGTTTTTGATTATTAAAGCTGAATAATTCCATAATATCTAATGAAGCAATTTTATATTCGAGTTTTAACTTAGAAATTTAAATGCAGTTGATTAAGTCAAAAAATGACTTGATGGTGTAAACTCCATAGCTAAGTTGGTCAGATAGCCATTGGTTGACCATTTTGGCAGTGCTGAAATAGTGAATAACTCCAAAGTCCAATATGTCTAATTGGAATATTTGGCTTGTGTAGCTTGGCATTAGAAAACATTGTCAGGGGGATAAACATGGAGGTTTATATTTTGTAATATTCTGCTTTGGTAAAGGATTTATATAACCCCTCTCATAAAGCTAACACCAATCAATACTTAAAAGATCTTACTAGTATAGGATTTAAATATAGCTACCTCACAAAAAGATAATATCACAAAAGGCTAAAACCTTTAACAGAAGCATCTTAAAATGCTTATGTGACAGCCAATCAGATGTAATAATGACTGCATGTAGAACTCTCAATTCAAGAACATAAGCATTTTAAGGCACTTCTGTCGAAAGTTTTAACCTTTCACATTATTATTCGATTATCTGCTAGTGCTTAATAAATTTAATATACTCTCAAGAAGAGTAAAACAATTTTATCATAAACTAAATTTCAATCCACCCAAAAATGACAGACCATAGCTTCGCCTTCCACACATTCCTTCGCTAAACAAAAAAATTATTAAATCTTTTATCTATCATTTCAGTTAAGCTTTTGTATTTCCCCCCTCTTAAACCAATAGGTTGATTAATAACTCCAAAGATATACTAGACTCTGATCAGACTCTTAACATCATATACAAAATCCTACGCCCTCAAACTGGCTGTCAAACTTTATACTGTGGTGAATCTTATCCATCCCTTAACCACATGAATCTATCAATATCATTATCTATCTATACAGAAGAACTTTTTGATAAGCCCAAATATAATTCCTTTTTTTTTTAAACCAGAAGTCCACTGGCCATACTTTTAAACCTTCCTTGGCTACTATTACATGTATTAAATGATATGATGTCAAATGTATGATCAAGGAGACCTGGTATATAGCTAATAACACCCATGTTATAAACCAAAAGGAATTATGCTTTCTCCTCTTCAAGAAATGAACTCTTTAACTCATAATTTTCATATTTTTGAATATTTGTTCCTTGTATGTTCACCTTTTCCCAGATAACTGACTATGATTATGAGGATATAGAAATTCCTTGGAAGCACTAAGCCATTTTACTATTATAATTCTCATTTTAGCTTCCCCTTTAATTGCATGTCAATGCAATATAGATATATTACTGTTCATTTAAGGGAAATTTACATATCTGTTATTATTAGAGATAATTAATTAATACTGCAGGAAATTATAAGCTTCCTTCATTAAATTAATTGCTATTTTTCCTATTGAATTCTTAATATCAGCTGAGAACATTTTCTACATTTTCATTTAATTTCAGTACTTTGTTTTAAATTTTTGCAATTGTAATTAATTATAATTTATTTAACTGTCTTGGTCAATTTACATATATATTTATGATTAGCAATGAAACTAAGACTTTTTAAAGATATTAATTTAATTACTAATCTGAAAAAATAGTCAAACTTGTAGCCCAGTATAAAAGGTTTTTAGTATACATTTTAATGATTTGAATAGCATCTTGTTTATTATATCATTAATACATTTTAATCTAACATCTTATATTTAGAACTATATAAATTTTAATTGAATCTGTTATTTAATGTTTTTACTTAAGTAATGGTATCAGATGTCTTTTGTAGCAGAATAACTGTTGCTGTCTTAATGTCTTATGTATAAGATATATAAAGTATAATGATAAATTATCACTAATGATGATTAGTGTACAATAGCTTGGTTATAATACTTTAATGCTTAAATTTCTGCATTTTAACAAAAACTTGACTTGTTGTTTCTGTGAAAAGAAACTAAAATTTTACTAAAGATTAATTCTTCTGCAGTATAATAGTCTATCAAAATTTAACAAAAACTATTTAAAAAACACATATCTTTGAAGGCATATACACAGAGAAAACTCATTAATTAACATAATTTTCCAAAACAAAAACTATAGAAATAATAGTGGAGTATTAAAGACATTTTTTGAACTAAAAGAAAAAACAGATTATAGAAAGGAAAAAAATCATCCAAAAAAAATATGCAAGTCTATTGAGAATGACTATCATTGTCATTACAAAGACCTGGATTACAAGTTTACAAGATACTAATCATTTCACAAGTTTAATCAAATGAGGTTTAATAGTCCTGACAAATGGAAGACTTCATCAGACAAACACTATTGTAAAATCTTTATCCCATCTAACTGATAATTCAAAATTATTAGCATAATTACAGCAGGATAAGTAAATGTTGTGAGACTCTTTTCTACAGTTATTCTAATTCTAAGAATATCATCTGGCATAACTACAGAGATGTCTGAGGGCTGGTCTGCATTGCTAAATTTACACAGACATTGCTATTAGATTCAATCTCATTATCATTTTGCAAATAGCCATCAAAGCTTTTAAGTATTCAATAAATGATAGTTGATACCAGTCAAGATCTACATGTACATGTATCTTTTAGAATGTTAATATTGTCTACTTTAATCTTTAAAATCTTTCTGAAAATATAGATCAAAGCAGTTTAAAATTGTTTTTATATCTATGAGGGGGGTACCCAAAAAACAAGAATTTTCTAAAACAAACATTTTTTTAAGTGTTACACATTGAATCTCCTTTCAAGTACTGTCTGTTTGATCTAATGTGCTGGTCTAAATGTAATTTCCACTTTTTGAGCAGTCCTGAAAATTTGGAAAGGGATGTCTCTGCTATTTTTTTCTTCACTTCTTCCTATTCCCCAAAACATTTTACTTTGAAGTATTTTTTTCATTCAGAGTAATAAAAATAAGTCACATGGAGTGAGATCAAGTAAATATGGCTGATGGATAAGCTGGTTCATGCTGTTTTTAATTAAAAATTGTGTCACTCTCAAGATTTTGGGTGCTGGCATGTTGTCATAGGACTCTCTACTTTGCTGCATATCAAGACATTTTCATTCTATCACATTGCATAAACATTTCAAAACTTGTAGGAAAAATGCCTGATCATTATTAATGAATTCTGAGAGAATAATACAGTTTACAGAAAAAAAATCAGAATTGCCTTGACATTGGAACTCACTCACTGCACTTTTGGGGGATGTGATGAATTTGTCTCTTTTATTAAACTACTAGCAAGCTTGTTTTTTTCCTAGAGCAACATTCTTATATGCTGTTTCAAGTATTACAACTGTTTCACTGCCATTCATGTGATTTTAACTTTTCAAGCATTACAAAAATTGATGAATACGGAGATGCATTTAACAAAAAAATGATGTGTCACTATGACTGCACTTGATGCCTGTCAAGAGGCTGATGCAGAAGATTCCCTAAAAAATGTATCTAATGGCAGAAGCAGAAACTACAATGAGTCTATCCACTAGAAAATGATTCTGGATCCTTTTGGATAACCCTCATATGTTCAAACCATTATTTAACTATTCATTTTTATTTACTTAACTACTTAAACTATATAACTTGGAAACTAGAAGAAACATAAAAAAAAATTTTGGTGCTTGAACATCATGACATTTTAACAACCTTACCCGTCAGACAAATACAGTAAATAAATGGGAGATTTTTTCCTTATGCAAATAAAGATAGAATTTATTTGACCATAATTTGCTAAATTATTTCTAAAATATTTTTCTTTATTATTTTAGTAATCAAAAAAGCAAGTCATATATAATGTAACATTACTTTTATAAGCTTGTATTTACAAAAATGTAATACAGAAAGTATACCAATAGCTCAAACAAGCTCTTAATTGATAAGTGCGGTATGAGAAAATATTTTAAATCTCTATCCAGAACCTTCCCATCTCCAGACCAACTGTTTTCGAGCTTATGGCTTACGTCAGTGGAGAGCTAGAATATTCGGACACTAGATCTAAAATATCAACTCAAAACGCAGCACTTATTTCATACGTATATTTAAGTAGAAACTCTGAAATTTTCAGACATGAAAATGTCTTTAAATCCAGCTATCTAACTTAAATAGTTACATGGGACTGAACTAAATTCAGATCTACCATATAGATATAATTATTTTGCCGATGTATAATGTTTAATTAATACAGTAACGTATATATATATATTGTTTTCATATTATTTTAGTTAAATAAATATTTTAAAAAATTTACATTTAGGATCCGTTTTTAATTAATACAATAACATACATATATATATTGTTTTCACGTTATTCTAGTCAAATAATTTTCTTGGGTTCAGTTTTTAACTCTGACGCTTATTGTATTTTCCCATTTTCTTAATCTAATGAAGATAAAAGGAAATAACTAAAAACTACGTAAAAATCATTACATTAATTACATTAGTGAACAATGCAATTACAGTAAAACTCAAAAAACAAATTGAATAAAAGAAAAATTAGCATGAGGATTATCTTTAAAATTACTTTAATAAATAAAAGCTTAATTTTTTTTTAATTTATAAGACATTTGATTATCATTTATTTAACTAAGATTAACAAACATGTAGACCGAATACGTGTGTAAGTATGAGAAAGCAATTATAAGCTAAAGTATTCCCGTTTACTATGTTGAAAATTTTATAAATAAGTAGATATCATTTATTCAATTGCCAAGAGTCGACGGTATTTAATAATAATAATAATGTATGATATTTTACTAGAAAACAAGTTAGTTGATTTCAATTAGTCTTTATCAATTAAATAATAAATATTCGATTGTTGATAGCGGTAGTTTGTAAATTCTGTTGTTCATGTAACATTACTAATTTATAAATTAATATCCTGCATGGTTTAATGCAGTGATAGAATTATTGATTTCAGAGCTAAAGATCAATGGATCACAGCTCAAAACTGTCACGTTCCGTACTCAAACATCGCACGATCTCCTGAGTAATAAACTGTTTGATTATCTATGTATTTAAGTTGTAACTTTATGCATTATATAAAATTCTGAGCATACTCATAAAAAATACTCTAAGGGACTTGAACTCAGATTTTCAAACTTCCCACAGCTATTCAATCCTTATACAACTCATACTCATGACCACCTATACGTGAAAAAAATAAATGATCGTCATTATACATATTTCATGCTGATCCAGCACTCATCACATCTATACCATCTCTAACACATCCATACAATGACTGCTCAGTTTATATTACATAGCAAATCTTCAAACTTTAGTGAGCAAGTTTCAATCTTTAATGTCTGAAAAGTTGGAGAGTGGAAAAGATTGAAGCTTGTCCATTAAAGTTTAAAGATTTGCTATCTTAATATACACTGAGCAGTGATTGTATATATGTGCAGGAGCTGGTGATCTGGAATAACTAGTAAGTGCTGTTTCAGCATGAAATACCTATATTGGAGATTATCCTTTTCACTTGTATGTATGTGGTCATGTGTTTATAAGACCGATTGGATAGCTGTGGGGAGTTTGAAAGTCTGAGTTCAAGTCCTTATAATTGCATTAAGTTTAGTATAGGCAATATACGTGTATTTAAATATTTTATTTAAAAAATACATATATTTGAATTATTTGTGCTGATTTCAAAATTTAATGCTCAATATGAAGCTTTAATATGAATATTAAACAAGCTGGGATAACATGACTATTGTAAGATAAAACGGTAATAGAAATGAGCCCCTATGTCTTAGAGGCCCTTTTGTTTTATGGATTCATTTAAAACAAGTATTAAAGTATTTGTCACAAATATTCAAAATAAACTTTTTTAAACTTTTGCATAGGAACTCAAAAATTATAGCTTTTCCAATGATAAGCTGAAATTGGAAACAGCTTTTAAGAATATTGAAACCTATTTATATTAAAGTTCTTATAGAACGATTTACAAGACGAATATGTCCATAGAATAATACTCAACCGATTAATAATAGTAAATCGGTGTCCCAGTTGTAAAAGTATTAACATTTATTTTTATTCTCAAGCAGTTTTATAAATTAATAAAATAAGGGGAAATGAAGTTTAAGAATATTTTTTCTAAATCAGAGAAATAAATAAATAAAAAGATTCCAACTTCCTGGTGACTTTATATAAGTTAAAAAATAAGTTTAAGTAATCCTATACAGAGCAAATATTTTTCTCTAAAACTTTCTTACAAGACCAGTGAACTCATCAGGTTAACAGAAAACAAAAATTCTGAAACTATATCAAATACAAACAATAAATATGGCAAACAGCTGATGACAAAAGGTTACAAAAGAAGAAATCTTAATGTATAACATGAATTAAATGCCAATAAAAATCAATCGAAACTAAAAATTGATCTCTATTAACATTATTATCTAATAAATTATCATTTAGAGCTTAATGTGCTTAATATTTTAAAGTCTTATCTTCTCAAACTATAATATGATTTAATATTACATTAGATTCATTTGTTATAAAATAAAATAAACACAACAAACCAAAAATCCCTCAAATAAATATTGCTAAATAGCAAAAATAGTTTAAATGAAACTAATGATTTGTAAACTATTCTTCATTCACATAAGATAGATTTTTTGATTAAAATATATTAAAATCACTTGAAAATCAAACATTGCAAAAAAATGAGCTCTGCATGGATTAGTATAAACTTTTGGTGATCAAACATCACATTTGATTTATGCACATATATGTGGAAGAATGTTTTTAAAAAAATTATATTACAATTGGCATTCAATTCCTATTTATAGAGGAGGGTTATTTAATTAGATTTCATAATACTCAAAATTATTAAATATTATTTAATTATTCTCATAACTTTGTGTTGGTTTACTTTTATTAAACTAATATATTTATTTGTGTATATATTTGTACCAGTAAATACAGCTGCAATGATAAAAACATATGCTATAAGAATTAAGAATTTGCTATGAGCAATTAGTTCTTTTAAGAACTCAACGAAACTTTGAAGGAATTGAGCTGGGAAAATTCCTAATGTCCAGTCAATAATACATTCTTAATGTTGCAGTTGTTATTACTCTACAAGTATCCATATGGTATTACCAACATAGACAGGCTGCTCATGAATATGTGTCAGCCAATGTGGTAAGTTTATTAGCTTTTTATCTCTGCTTTTAAGATCAAAAAAGATCATGGTCTTTCTTTTCAATTATCTGATAGTAGTTAAATAAAATATCAGTTGAGCTTTCTTGAAGATAAAATAAATATGTGTGTATGAATAAACATTTTAAATAGATATTTCCAATTATGACAGAAAAAATTAAATTATGTTCCCTATTCCCAGGAGGCTGTAAAATTACTGGCCAATACAGTGGTTGGTGGCTGAAGTGAAGAGTGTTAATAATTCCCTAATTGTGGATTCAGGCTGCTATTTGATGTCAACATTTTATTTAAATACTTACAACTGTAACTCACTTTTAAATGAAATAAGATTGAATAAATTGAAAGAAAACTGTCTAATAATAAATGATACATTATTGGATATTGTGAAATTAGAAAAAAAAAGATGAAGAAACAATTGATTTAAAAAGTGGATATGTATTTTACTATAAAGGCACAAATATTGGAAACACAGATGGAATGGGCTTAAACATAAATAAAAAAATGAAAGAAAAGCATTGTAAATATTGATGATGTATCAGACAGAGTGTCAAGATTAGTTATTCAAATTATTTGAAGATATAAATGCCGATAATTTAGATTAATGTCCAACAGGTTCTCATTGTGATAAAAAAGCAGAGGATTTTTATATGGATCTACAAAATGATTTTGATCAGACTAAACAATATTTTAAAATTGCCATGGAAAACTTTAATACTAGAATTGGTAAGAGATTGAAAATGTTGTGGATAAATTTGGTATTTTGTTAGAAATGAGAGATGATACAGACTTGTGGAGTTTATAGAAAAATAAAAATTTATATCATGAATTATTTCTTTAAGAAAAATGCTAAATGGAAATGGACGTGGAGGCATCCAAATGAAGATACGATAGAATTGGATTATATTTTGCCTAACGGAATATATGTATTTCAATATTGTATTGTTCTTAGTGGATTTAACATAGGAAATGATCATCGATTAGTGAGATAGATAAAAATTATAATATATTATATATATATCAACAGCTGATATTCTTAATCTTTAAAAATATTCCATTGAATTTAATATAAAACTTGTAAATCATTTTAAAATAGTAACAGAGGTGAATGATTGTTTATATTTAAATGAAATTAATAGAAAGATAACTGATTTATTATTAAAAACCACAACAAAGACATCTGGTACAAAAAGCACCAATTTATTAGTAAATTATCTACTAAGACAAAACTATATATGAAAAAAAAGGAATATGAAAATATCTGAAAAGTAATTCATTAAAAAGAATTGAATATCTAGAGTTCTGTAAAATGCTATAAAAAAAGAGTTAATAACAATATAAAAAATATAATTGTGAATTAGCAAGAAAATCTATAGAAGAGAATAAAATTCTCAAAAGTTTTAAATCAGCAGTGTGGTATTTATAGGAAACTTATTTTTGCAATAAAAAAATGAAGGAACTATTACTAAAAAAGAGAGATGATATCATGAAATATGTGGAAGAATTCAATAAAAAAACTATATAACAATAAAGAACACTAAAACAAAGTATCCCCTACAATTATTACTTTTTCTAAATTGACCAGCATTTTAAATGAAGAAGTGAGACATGCAATTAAATCTAAAAAGAATGGGAAAACTATAGGTAAGGATGATGATATTGTAATCAATATCTTAAAAGAAGCAGATGAATATATAGAGAAATTGTTAGCAAAGTTATATAATAAATGTCTAAATGATAAAGGTATACCAGATGACTGAAAAAATGTAATATTAATGTCGATACTTTAAAAAGGAAGATAAACGTTCTATCAATCTTTTATCATTTTTATACAAAATTTTTACTGAGATAATTATAACTTGTCTACAGTGAGTTTTGGGTTTTAATAAACTAAAAAAATAAATTTGATTTAAAAGTAGTTTTAATATAGTGGATAACAGCTAGAAATTAACAGAAAAGAACAATGAATATGACTTGCCATTGGAGTAGTAGATTATTGGATTCTATAAGCATTTCTTAAGTGATTAAAGCATTGGATCATCAAGATATAAATCAAAATGTTGTCATATTCTGGGGAAATGTATATCAAAATGTAACAGCAGATATTATATTACATGATGATACTAAGAAGATTAAAATCAAGAAAGATGTATGACAGAGCAAACTCATATCTCCAAAACGTTTTATAGCAGTTTTACAAGAAATATTTTGTGGAATTAAAATAGAAAGCTAAAAAATTAAAAGTAAGTGGGGTTATTTAAGTCATCTATATTTTGCAAATGATGTGATTATTTTACAAATAATGATGCAGAACTTTAGGAATTATTGCAAGAAGTATCATATGAAAATAAGAAAGCATGACTAAAAATAAATGCTAAAAAAGAAACTAAAGCAATCTTCAATGAATTGGTAATGATAAATTATAAGATGTTAGCAACTACAAACATGGCCAGCTTACTAATACAAATAAAAACATACTGTGTGAAATTAATTATAATGGATCTTGGGTGGAGCGCTTTTGGTAGAAATAATTTAATATTAAAAGGAAAAATATTGAGATGTTTGAAAAGGAAGGTTATTAATAAATGTGTTTTACCAATTTTTACTTGTGATTCTCAGACTTGGACACTGAATATAAGAGCAATATAGATACTTCAGACTACTTAAGAAAGTATGAAGGGATATGTGTTAGAAGAATAACAACAAGGGATAGAAAATAAAATATATGGATGAGAAAACAAATAGATATTACTGACATCATTGAAACAAGTAAGAGACTGAAGCTAGATGAACATAATTTTAGAAGAAATTATAATAGATTGACAGTTGTAATCTAAAAAATCACATGAGAGTTGGATGGTGAAATAAGGAAGTTTTCTGGAGTAATATAAAGAAGAAAGACTAGAAATTGAAGAAACTGAATTAAACTTGGAAAGATTATCGAAAACGATGATGATGATGATAAAATACAACTTATAGAACTTAAAGCAATTATTTTCATTAGCACTGTTCTTTAGATGCTCAGTGTATAAATTAGAATGTCTGCCCTTGTTTATAGTACTAAGCATTTTTTGCCTTCTAAATGTCCGGATATCTGTTTACTGATCAATCTTAAACTTTCTAATGATCTGACAGAAAGGACCAAGATTTAGTCAATCCAGATGTGAATTCAAGTTGTGAGCATGATAGTCAGATGCGCTAAACACAATGCTACCAAATAGATAGGACTACATGTTAGATCTCTTTTGCTATTTTTTTTTAAAATAGTATCTCACTTTTATCATTCCATTACAAAAAAAATAATTTCCCTAATTTCTTGTGTCATACTTTTAGATAATATAATTTTGTTTTTATAAGAGGATAGCGTCCCAAAAGTTTCAAAAAAGCTTACTGGTCATTTTCAAAAAATATTATTGAGCTAAAGCAATAAATCACTATCTTTAATCTATCATAAAGCTTTTATTATAAATTTATGCACTTATTTGTTTATATATATATTCATTTATTCAAATAACTATTGTATTTGTCTATTAAACCTAATTTCACACAACATGCATTCAAACCTTAGTACAGTCGACTACTTTATAATTCATAGTTAACTATTATTTTATAATGCTTACCTTTCATTGTTTGTTATTAACCTCTGGATAGAGATTATTTAAATATTTTTTTTCTTTTCATTATAAGCAAATAATTCTATTGTATTTGCCCACGTTTTAAATAAATCCCATTTTTAAAGCAAATTGAATTGTTTGAAATGAGTGTATTTTAGCTGCAACTAAAAATTATTATTTCCACTTTAGTCATTTTTGTTGAATTGATTTGGAATTTATAAAACATAGAAAATAGACTTTGTTCGAGGCAAGCTAATTAATGCATCGTTGCCATTTTGTTATCCTGCAAATATTAATATTTTAATTCTAAATCTTGTATCAGTTTTTTTCTATTTTTTACTTATTTTATTTTATCGTGGCTTGTTTTATTATAATTCTTTAAACATTTATATATATCAAAGCGTTGGACCGAAAAGCGAACCCGGGCCAGCTGCTTGGAAGACAGCTATGCTAACCGCTAAGCCACCAACGCTTGATTAAACATTTTTTTACATTTTATTTTAACAAAATTAAAATTATTATTATCCATCAGTTTTTATTTTATGTGAAAAATTTATGAATTTATATACAATTTCTTTTTCTCTTTGATGTGCTTATTTTTATATACAGATTCTCTGCTTCCTTTTCTTTCTTTTTTTTTTTAAAGCTTACAGATATAGCTTTCAGATTTTCTCATTCTTCATAAGAGAAAATATTTATGTGGGCATTCTTTGCAACAAAAACAAGTCAATCTGCAATAAAACCTCTGTTAAAATTACCAACATGATATTCAGCATAATCTATGGCCAATTTTCATTGATGGTCGCTATTAAAACTCTCAAATTCTTATTTTTTAAAATTAATAAAAAAATTTTCATTGGACTGTATACTTTTACTAAGCTAAAATATCTTCAATATTATTCTATATAATTGCAGCATCTCATTAATCAATAAGCTCATGATAAAAGAATAGGGATGCTTCTTCATGCAATATAATTAGCATACCAATAGTTTATACTTATGTAAACTGATTTATATAAACTCAGATTTACATGTAAAATTTTCTGCATATATAAAGTACAAAAATAAAAAAATATATAATGTTTAAGTCAATATATCCTTTGCCCTTATGTGCCTCATACTGTATGTGAATACCTCGTGATATATAGTACTGCTCATCTGTATTTGTTAAAAAATATTTTCATATTTTGCACCAAACTAATAGTTAACTTGCACTTGAAAAAAAATCCAACTTATATATAATTAGGTTTATGTACAAAGACTACATGCTTAAATTGAGAGAAACTGAATATTATGAAAGTGATATGTTTATGTGAAATATAATAATTTTACTAATAAAATTTAAAATAATGAATACCTTACAATAACAATTTCTGTAAATAATAAAGTTTAGTTCATTACTGACGAATACAAGAAATGTATTTTTTCTTTTTTTCATATTGTTAAGTTGGATTATTATTTAATTTTGAATGATATATAATAAATAACTATAAAGCAAACATATGTAATTGTTGAAATGATGAACTCCAAATCACTGTTAATATAAATAATTGAACCACCCTCTAGCTACCATAATTCAATAAACTTTTTGCAGTAAGAAAGTGGTTACTTTTTTTATTATGATCCAAGATTTTATTGAATTATATACAACAACCAGAAAATTGGCTGAGATATTTAAGTTAAATTAATTTGCAGAGATTAAAATGAATAGAAATAACTCTGCTCTGCAAATTTGAATATCAATCAGTTTAAATAAATTTGTCTTAAATATTTCAAGTGATTTCACATTTGTTTCTTTGGCTATTGTAGTTAATGATACATTTCCATATAAAAGTATTGGATTGCAGTAAAAAGTAGCAATTTTCTTACTGTAAATAGGTCTAAAAGTTTATTGGACATTGCACCTAGATGGCAACTTAATTATTTATATTAACAGTGCTAAAAGTTCATTACTTCAACTATTTAAATAAATATTAAACCTGTAATTTTAAAAAACATTAATTTTTTAAATATATTTCAATAAAAATTATTTCTATAAAATTTCATTGTGATAACTCTCTGCCAAGTATTGATCCAATCACTGGGAGTAAAATATAAAATTGTCTAATGTACAGTTCCTCTAATTATTAATTTCAATGGTGAAAATTATGGCACTTTATTTGTTTATTATTATTAAGATAAGTTTATACCTGGCCTATAGAAAGGCTGCTGTTTTCTTAATTGGTTGATTTAACAATTTTTTTATGATTTAGTTTAAATTAAACAAAAGATTTTAATATTATATAAATAAATGTGAGAGATGTATGCAGCCTATGGAAAGATTAACATTTTTGTAATAGTTTTTTTAATTGGTTACTTTAACAAAAAAAAATAATTTTTAATTTAATGTAAATTAAACACAAGAATTTAATATTATATAAATAAATGTGAGAATGTCACAATGGAAAAAAAATGTTTGGAACAACCAAGCCTATTTGATACACTTCAGAAATATACTCAGCAAGGTATATTTCTGAAGTATACACAATAAATTAAAGTATTAATAAATTTAGTTTTATATACTGAGCCTCCAGCTGAGCACACAAAACTATTAATAAAGCTAAATTTAAATTTTTAAATATACCTGTTATATTTGCTAAGTAAGTTATATATAGTTAGGTATAATTTTCTCTATTAATAAAATCCATACTTTGTTATGAATTTGACAATATTATGCATAAACAGACGAAATATGGATTTTATACAATAAGATTATTTACTGGAGCATCCTCTGAATAAAAATATTCAGAAAACATTCCAGTAGAGCATTATAAACAAATGTATATTCAGACAACAGACAAATAGGAATTTTATACATAAGGATGGGTATTGAGAATTGAACTATTGATAAAACATTCATTCCTTATGCTTTGATTTTTACAAAATTTCTTTGAAAAAGACTAAAAATATTGCAATGCTTTTGAATGATTTGCCATTAAATTTAAGTTCTTTTCTTTACATAAGGCAAATTAAATGTCAAAAATGATGTCTTCTTTTTGTAAAATCACTTTCAAATAAAGACTGAAAAATAAATTTTATTCATAAATCATTATATTAAAGAAAACAATGTGAATATTTTTTTTTATTTTCAATATCTATTATTAAGCATTTATTTTATAACGTCTTGCGTGCGATTATAATTACGATAGAATGACAGCCTGTTAAGCTAAATTGCGCAGACGCTGTGAGAATGTTGTTAATAAATGAATACCTTCAAACAACCACATGATATAGTATTTATTTTTTTTACTCTTATATAAATACTATATCATGTGGTTGTTTGAAGGTATTCATTTATTAACAACATTCTTACAGCGTCTGCGCAATTTAGCTTAACAGGCTGTCATTCTATCGTAATATCTATTATTATTTTCAGCTTTATTTCCTTGATGGTGTGATGGTGACTAAATACTACTTTCAATCCTATTATTCTGCTATAATAATTAAATCAAGAAAACATCATTTATTAGTAGTCATTTTATTTTCATAATCATAATTAGTTTTTAAAAAAATAACCTAAATGATTTAAAAAGCAGACTAAAGTTCATGATTAGGTGATATAAAATACTAAACTGAATTGTACTGAGATAGCAAACAGTAACAATTATCAGTTATGATTAAAATATCACACTTGTAAATGTAGAACTTTACCACCTTGACTTCACTCTTAAAACATATAACAATTCTATTTTTTTTTACTTTTGTATTTATTTAATCCATATTTTTATTTATGTTTTTTAAACAAATACTTGATGTATTATTTACTATAGTAATGAATGAAGGTCTCAAAAAACTATAGTTCCTGGATCAATTTCCAGCTGAGTAAAAAAAAAATGTTTAATCTGTTTAGTCAATCGAATGGAACTGTTTTATTCACATTGCCATTTGTAATTTGATTATCATATACTACGCCTAGAACTTAGCAATGCAGTTATTTTATTTAATATATATTATATTGAATCCACATATGTGTTAGGAAAATTGTCACCCGGGGACACTACTAGGCTCTTGATAAACTATTGAGAGAGCAATAGAAAGTCTAGGAAGAGGGATAGAGATACCATTAATGGGTGGCAAGGGAGTGTATAAATTATTGGATCTTTTATTTGCAGATGGTGTCTTTTTCTGTGCAGAAAAAAGGGAAGATTTGGAAGCTATGCTGAGGACATGCACAAGGGTGGGTAAAGAGATGGGGATTAAGTTTATTGAAGAAAAATCAAAAGTAATGATGGTTAATACTGGGGAAAGGGAAGACAAAGAATTTTTATTGGGGGATATAAAGTTAAGTGTGGTGAATAGATATAACTATTTGGGAATCATCTTAAGTAATCAGAGAAATTGCTTGGATGAATAGGAGAAAAAATTGATAAATAAAGCAAAGAAAAGAAAGGAATTGATAATGAAATTAACAGTGTTTTCATATAATATATATGATGTAGCTAGAATTGTATTGAAGAGAGATGGCAGTAGCAGGGTTAACATATGATAATGATGTGTTATGTGTTAGTAAAGGGGTATTAGATTATTTGGAAAAAGTACAATGTAGGAATATATGCATTAGATGCAGATGTTAACAGCAAAGGAGGAAATTCAAGGAGAAATGAGGTGGTCAAGTTTTTTATATAAGAGATGCAAAAAGCAAAATGAAAATGTTTAGTAGATTGCAGTTTATGGATAATAAATGAATAGCCAAAATAGTATTTAATTGTGTTATGAATAAAGGGCAAGTAGCAAGATGGGTGAGAAAGGTAATGTGGTATACAGAAGATTTGGATAAAGAATTTATGTCAATATATTTGTACAAAAGATGGGATGATTGCATTAGGAGAATTGTTGAGTGTTATAGTGGTAAGGAATGGGATAGAAGAATAGATGCATTAATAAAGAATAGGGAATTGGAGAGATGGAGAACTAGTATGGAGAGTAAAAAGAGTTTAAATATATATAGAAGTAAACAGAATATTGGGTGCAAGTTATTTTATGATAATAGCAAGGAAAATAGTTTACTGTTTAAGACTCAAATGGGATCTTTAGCAACAGGGGATTATACACATAAATGAAAAATGTTGGAGATTTAGTTTGTAAATTGTGTAAGGTATGCATAGAAAGTATTAGGCATCTGTTAATTGAATGTAAATGCCTGAAAGCAGAAAGGGTACAAATAACAAAGTTGTGGAAGAATAAATATAAGCAAAGTGATTATACAGAAAGTGGGTTATTGATTTTTATGCTAGGTTTGTGAAAAGATAAGGGGAATTTAGATATAAACACCATGGAGTTGACAAAGATTATGTTGTGAAAATGGGATGAAGCAGGATATGGGAAAAAGTAGGGCAGGGAATGGAAAGGAAAGGTAAAGTGGCTAACAAATTTCTCTGGGCATAGTTTCTGAGAATTTCCTGACTCCATATAAGAAGAAGTCATAGTGCATCATATCACATCCTAGAAAATTTGGGGTGACCAAATACTCACTAATGAGGATGAGCATCCTGACAAAATAAATTACCTGCCCCTGATCCTAGCTCTGCTTAGAATATGAAACTGAATTGTTAAACAATTGATAAACAGACACTGTAAACAAATGTCAGCCAAATTAATTTAATAAATATAATAATAGTAAAGTTTATTACAATTAAAAGAAAAATTATTAAATCAAAAATTTAATAGATTAATTAATATTGTATCTATGAATGTCTTAAGAGAGTGTGGAATTATTGATAACTTGGACAGTTAAATTCCAATTCAATTACTTCAATAAGATTTAATGATCTTTTAACAGCATTTTATAAAATAGGATGGATAGTATATATGGATGACTTTCAGTTTATATCCTTGAATGCTCATGCATATATGCACACAATAAAGATGTGTTTGTGTGGTAATATAATATTACCTAATGATTATATTAAACTAAGAAAGATTAGTCATTATAAGAGAGGCATAAGGAGCTAATGCTAAATTTACCATCTAAAAAACAAACTTGGTAACCTGGATTAAAAGAATATGAGTTTGACCACTCTGAAGAATTCCCCAATATATGAAAAATTAACAAACAAAAGAACGTGCTGCCTATACCAAAGCCAGGCCATGCCAGAGTAAGTAGACTGTGATAAAGGCAGTAGATGATCCGGGCTACCAGAGAAAATATAATAATAATATTGATCAGTTAGATACATAGCTAAGACTGGTGAAGGAAAGAAGAGCTCTTTAAAATAACCGTGGTATTCATATGGGTGAGTTTTAAGTCTACACATACAAGAAGATGAATACTTTTATATAATAGCATATTATGTACAAGCATTAAAGTGTTTTAGCCAATCTAAATTCAAATCATACATATATAAAATAAATAGATTAATGCTAATTAAAAGAAAAAGTTAATTTTAAACATTATTACAATTTTTTTAAAAAGATTTTACTGACTAGTTAAACTTTTAAAGAAAAAAAAAACAATTAGGTTTTAAATCTAAGAAAGGAATCTAACTATTCTAGAATAATAATTGAACTTCATTAAAACTGTCAAAATTTTCAACAAAAGAAAAAAAATTTTTTTAGAGTTATATTTTTTAAACATCATAAATTCTAAATTAAAACATACTCTAAAAAAAACAGTAAAACAGTCATACATGATTGATACATATATAATATTAAGTAATAGATACATAAAATAAACAAAAATAAATTTAATTCTAATATTAAAAGTTAATAAAAACAAAAGCAGTAAAGGAAAACACTTATTAACATTCCTGACTTATTATGATATATAGAAGTTTATATTACTGCTAAGTCTTTCAACATTATTGTTTTTACTTCTTGCAATTTATTGAAGAGGTAGCTACTTTTGTCCATTTTCTAGTTGTAGTTGTTCGAGTGGTCAGTTGAGAATTCTTTGTGGGTTGGCTTTAGAATGTCAGATTTTCAAGGATTTATGATTTCACAGCATGCTGAGTGATGAAGGTACAATTTAGAGCATGAAGTTCACTTTGGTGAGGTACTTAATCCAGCATATTTTGAGGAACATCATTAGGAAAATTTGGTCAGTTCATTTTTTTAAACAGCCAGCCACTTGTCTAGAACTGTAGGTGGAGTATCATTAAGTTTAATGAAAGATCTGGCAAGAGGTTCAGCTTGTCAACAAAATGGAGAGTCCCAGAATCTGGATTACAATCTTGACTAGCTGAAGAATGGATTGATAAATGTCCAAATGACTCAAACTAAAGAATGACTCTAATAGAATCTACTGACTCAACCTACTGACTCAATGAATAAATTACTAGCTTGAATCTGAAAAGACTGAATTAATAAATGAATAGCTTAAATCAAATAGTAGATTTTGGGAAACTTTTATACCCATTTAGTTTATTGTTCTCTAACGCAATTTTTTTTTAATTTTCTAGATTAAAATCTTAAAATAGCCAGGGTTTTAATTAATTGTTTTTACATTCCATACTAATTAATTTTATTACATGTCTATATGAAAAATCTTAACTCTTAAATTTTGTTATTACAACAGATTAGAATTTTATTTTGAGGTTAAACATTGTTCTACAAAAAAATTTTTTCCATGTGTCAAAGCATCTGCAGGGAAGCGAACCCGCAAATCCGGGACAACTGCTGTTAAGGCAGCTGTGCTGATCACTCGACAAGATAACAGATTTACTTTAAAAGTCTACTTTTTTTATCTAAATATAAAAATTGACATTACTTTTAATAAATAACCAAAATTATTTTAGCGATTGGTGTGTGTGTGTGCATATATACATGTGGCTGCACTTTTAACACACATTCATTTAAATTAGCAAAAAAAAAATTTAATTAAGAAATTTTAACTGAAATCCCTATTCTTCTTCATATATAGATTTGAGACATAGTAAAGCA
Source organism: Epiperipatus broadwayi (assembly GCA_028023455.1). Classification (NCBI taxonomy): domain Eukaryota; kingdom Metazoa; phylum Onychophora; class Udeonychophora; order Euonychophora; family Peripatidae; genus Epiperipatus; species Epiperipatus broadwayi. The sequence continues at coordinate 904,554 of JAQFVV010006293.1, forward strand.
TTTGTCTCAATTTATATATTAATACTCATATATTGCTTACTTGTATTGTTTGTTAATATGTAAAAGTAAGTACTGTATTGAAATTTTATTTGTTACTACTTCAATTTCCTATAAAAATTTGGCTGGAATATATGACAAATTTATTTACTTTGCTGAAAGAATCACGATCAATGAAAACTTTCCTGAATGTATAATAATGCTCTTTTATTAGTGTGTTATGTGTTCTTTTTTTATCTATTGTCTTATCATTTTTACTCATTGATTAAATATTCATCATTATTTTCAACTACTGTTAATCCATTACAAGATGATCTCTCTAAATTTTATCCAGTTTTTCCAATTCATAACTTTTTTTTTTTACATTACATCAGCAAATTGTTTTATTAAATCCATCTATCTCACATATGATCTTTTTCTAGGTCTTGTGTATTTTGTGGGATACTTTTTAAGATTTGAATTATCTATTGCCATTTTTTATAGCAATATCACAGGTCTAATTTCATTTTATTCTTTTAATTTTTTTAATGATGTCAATGATATATATTTGTTCTCTCACCATGAATTTTAATTTTCTATTCTGTCTTATTACTCTTGACAATATATCTCTCCATAATCTGTTGTGTGATCTGAAGTCTTTATATTACTTTTCTGTTAATTATTCAGTTTCAAATTTATCTTGAATCTTTTTGTTCAAACAGATAGTTATAATTTCTTTTAATATTGGATTATTTGTACAAAAGCACTTAATCTCAGTTTTATCTTAGGATTAATTTCAGCCATTATGTTTTTATTTATATTAACAATCTAACCAAGATAATTATAGTTGATGACTTAAGTTATTATTATCAATCTATGTTTGGTTTTTTTAATCATTGAGAACATTTATGATAAGTCCAACTTTCTTACTTTCATCTGATTAGTCTTGCAACTTTTCTAAAGCATTATTTGTAAAAAAAACTATATCATTTTTCAAATGTAAATTATTTAAATAAACAACATTTATTTTATTTCCTTTAGCTTCCCATTTTTATATTAAAAATACATTTTATATAATGCTGTAAAAAATCTTGGAAAAATGAATGAGTTTGTTGTAGGCTCTTTTTAGTATTAATCTTATGTTAACATGTAATCTATTCATTACTATTAAAATATTTTTCAAAATATAACAATATGTAACAAATCTAAATCTCAATTTAATCACTGTGAATATGCATATAGAGCCAAATATCTTTTAATAATTATACAAATCCAGAGCATAATAGCCACTCACACTCATTTGTCTTTTCTATAATTTTTCTGAATACTTAGATGTGATTTGCTGTGCTAAACTACTTTTAAATCTTTTTTTTGCTTGGTTTGATTTCAACTTTACAGTAGATGAATTGGAATTATCTTATTAAAGATCTTGTATAAAATTGCTAAAAAAGATTGATAGGTCTGTGCTTTTTAATACATTTTTCACCTTTTTCAAATATCACTATTACTAATGAACTTTTTAAATCATATGATATACCATTTATCATTTAGAAATTTTATATATAGTTTTGTCAACAATTTTTTTAATTTTTAATTGCTTCTTTTAAGATAACAATAATAATGTCATCACTTCCTCAAGCTTTTACATTTTTCATATGCTTAATTAGATGCCTTAATTCTTCATTTAAAATATTTGACAAATCAGAGAATATTGTAATTATAAAAATTACTTTTTTCTTGTTTTTTATTATTATATAGTTTCTGCAGACCCTTCCATGTATATCATGAAGTCTCTTTTTTTAGTAATGTTATCTTTTTTTTTTCATTGCTAAAATGAATTTCTTTCCAATATCATTATGTTGGTCTACAGTTTTGAGATTTTTGTTTTCTATTGCTGTCCTTAACAATTCATAGTTATATTTCCTTATATTATTACTAACACTTTTTAATACATTTTACAAAACTCCAGATTTTCAATTTTTCTACATGGATCATTTTTAAATATTTTCATATGCTTTTCTTTTTCATACATTGCTATGTCTCAGATGAACATTTTCAAGGTAAATGCTGCTTTTTATATATCAACTGTCTGTGTGATAGTCCTTAGTAGATTATCAGTTATCTTATTATTGAATTTATCCAAATTTGGACCATCATAAAAATCTTTTAATATTTTAAAACAATTTTCAGGCTCTAGCTTAAATTCAAAAGAATGTTTCTGAATGTTAAGGAATATCAATAGTTAATTTATATACATATATATATAATTCTCACTTCTTTAGCTTTTATATATATATATAGTTTTCACGTCTCTAGCTTTGCATTTGTAATATGTTAAGGAACATTACAATCTTGAAATAATTTTTTTTTCTGTAGTAATTAAATATTGCATCTTAATATTTATAGTTGTACAACTTGTCATTTATTTATATCTTCTACAATAAGATTATTTAATGAGGGTTTTGCTTTTGTTGTTATTGTTATCATTTATATGTTTTTCATCATTCAATATCAATTTTAAATCATCTTTTGGTCATTTTATCAGGTTATTTTTTCCCCTAAAATCTTCATTTAATACTTTTCTTATTAAATTATCATTTGTTATTTTATTCATTATCAGAATGATATTTTAAACTCATCTATATTTCTTAAAACTGTAGTTTTATTAGCTATAAATACATTTTTCTTAATATCATTTTCTGCTCTAAGGCATCCCTTTGAATAATAGCGTCACTAAAAAGTTCATCTTTTTATAATCTTGGTCAAATATTTACAGTCTTCTTTTAGTTTCTTCGTCTTTTCCAATATTGTTCTCTACAATATACATATGTGTTTTTTTTCTTTTGTGTTATATGAATAATAAAAAGAAATCAACTTTAGTATAAGTTTTTATTACAATGCTAAAAGTTATAAAAGTAGTTTAAGTATTTAATAAGTAATTCATACCCTAGAAAAGCGTACTTTTTAAATTAATTTATATTCCAATAAATAATATTGTTAGATGTTATCTTTTATATATTTAGATAATTATTTTACAAAAATAACAACTTAGAAGATATATATACATATTGTTTTTGGATGCTTAAAAATATCATAATTAGAAATATAAATGTCTTTATGAAAATCATAATTTTAAATTATTTTTTGAAAGTCAAATTATTTTAAATAATATAGTTTTATAATTAGTGAAAAAAATTTCAGTTTATTTAAGCATACTGAAGTTTTTTTTAAACGCACTCTTATTAGTAAAACTGTTAATTTCTTTTAATTTGAGCTCGTTAATAAAAAAGTAATGGTTTGTGGCTTTCATCCAATTTTAAAACATCCTTTTTAATAAGAGGTATTATATTACATATTTAATGTCATTTTAATCATTAATGTTTTTTCACTATCTTCTGAGAGGATTTTATTTATTCTTATATAAAATCCAAATTTTACATTTTCTGTGTGTGTCTGTGTTGGGGAAGGTGGGGGTATTTTAAAATATTAATTAAAAGTACAGAGTTTTAGCTTTGACAACGTCTTACTTTGCCTTTTTTTTTACAGTATGATTGTATGATTCTGAAAATATAATAATAAAGAGACTAAACACTATATTTCTCAACTTTTATGGATATTGCTATTGAAATTACTATAGCAGGGCAGAGTTTTAGCTTTGACAACGTCTTACTTTGCCTTTTTTTTTACAGTATGATTGTATGATTCTGAAAATATAATAATAAAGAGACTAAATACTATATTTCTCAACTTTTATGGATATTGCTATTGAAATTACTATAGCAGGGCACTTCTTCAACGGTGTAATTACGTGAAGCATTGAATAGTAATATATTTTTTAAAAATATTTTAAATAAATATGAGTATGGTTTCGAAGCATAGATGTTTTTTGTTAAAAAAAATTACCTGTAAAGAGATATAATACTGAATGCTATCATTGGAAGTATATGACTGATGATAGAATTAAGCATTAAGAGCTTCCAAAAAAAAAAAAAACATTTGATGCAGAAGAAATTGAAGGATAGTATTTCAACATATCATATAAATAGATTCAATCTTATTGTATGTGGATATACTCATATATAATAGTCTGGAATGTATAGCCATTGCAAAATCGCTTTTAAATTGGTTTTGCTTTTTTATGTCTATGTTCATGAGTGATGACAAATGATAATAATAACAGAAATCATATTTAATTTTAATTAATATATGTATATATTGTAACCTTACCTTTGTCCAGCTCTAGCCATTACATGTCCACTTTCTAAATTGACTAAATATATTTTATACAAAAATATAAAATTTCTTTTATCTCGGGCTTGTTCCATATCAGTATCATATCATTATGTGCAATAAGACATTTTATTCTTCTGAAATTGTTTTATATATACAAGGAATAAATAATTTCAGTTATAATTTGATAATGAGACTTAAATATTCAAACATTCTTACTCAGAAACATGTGATACATTTGTGATGCAATGAGTAGGAAGGGAATTTTATTCATATTCATAGATCATCTTAAATATTCTTATAAGTAAGACTAAAATAATCTAAAATATTAATGTAAATTTGGCAATAAACTGCCTGAAATATATAAGTGGCTTTTATATCTTACGTACTCTTATCATACAAGTATTATAATACTTTTGTGAGTTGGATTTTCTGATTATGCAGATGTTGATAATGAAAAGAGTTATAAATTAAGAATAAAATGAAGATTTTATTAGTAATATAAATATAATATTTATAAATACCTGATACTTAATGTAATCAAAAAAAGAATTATTACAATACTTTAATAATTTAAATCTCTAAAAAGAAATATTTATCATCTATGATTAAATAAAGTTCTCTCTTGTCTTTATAATCTTGCTATCCTTCTAAATAGAAACATTAGTATAAGTACATTTTATCAACATGTTTTACAAACTATGTTGCCAATTAAGGAACAACATTTAATTGGAAAAAATGTATAATTTTCTTGGCCTATGCAAAATATCTACTTAAATTTTAATAATGTTTCATCATAGTCTTTACATATCAAATATTCATGCTACCATGCTATGAATATTAATACCATTACCATTCCCAAAATTACTCTTATGAAATCAAGAGCAAATATAAACATAGGTTACACTACACATGCCTTCAATATTTATTCCAAACAACAATGAATAAAATAGGCAAAATAATGGGATAATCAAAACTCCACCCTTATCTACAAGTGCAATTATATGATTAGTATCACATCACTAATCTAAAAGTCTTAACAAGAATAAACCATCATGAAAAATTTGCCCAATACAATATTTATATCATCTAAAACATCCAATGTTTTAAAGGCATGATTCATAATAACATACAAAAATAATTTCAAATACATACTATTTATCATATACTAAGACTATAAAACATGATAAGAGTGATAAAACACATTGTGTGCATAATAAAACAATTAGGCATAAGAATTATAAATTATCAATTTAAAAAGAAAACATCATCTTCAAGTATACACCCATTCATTCATTCTTTAAACAAACTCATACCTAAGGTTCATATTATCTTTGTTAATACTGCAAATATATTTTGAGAATTCAAATACCCATACATGATGTACAAACTATAAACAAATTGTTAGACCTAAAATAAAAAGTTTATTTTTCTTTTACTACTTATTTTTAAAAGAATTTTATTGTTACTAAAATACATGATTTATCTGTGCAAGACTAGCACTTGAAATATGATGACTCAATTATGACTAAGTCTCTTGTGTTCTTTTCATCAGGGCTGGAGGCCTTAACTGGTAGTGATCTCATTGTCTTGGGGCAAAACTTCCATAAAGGCTCCATGTGCTGCCAAAAGGGAATTTGGTTGACAGAAGCAAGTCTTTTGCTTGCAGGGCCTTCAGCTGGGAGTTAAAGATTGCTGATGGTTTAGGTCTCGGAAGCATAAATATAGTTGTGCACCTGGCCATCCATATAGCATATGAAATAAAAACGGCCAGACGGATTGAAATAAAAATGGTCAGACGGATGACTGGGAAGTCACCAGAGTGCAGACAGCTCTTGAAGTCAAGAATTTTTAGAAGAGGGATACTGCTCTTGTCATTGATGGACTGCATAATGTCCTGATAGCCAGGGCAGAGAAAAATAATTTGGGTCAAATGTTTTATCTCATCTGTGACAGATATAGCACATTGTGTCTATTTTTGAAAAATATCTGTTGAAATGAAGGAACCAGCTTGTAGGAATCATGCCTAGATTAACTTTTATGAGGTTATCCAGAAGTTTAAGTTCCATAATGAGGCATTTAAACATTGACATGATCTTGTAATATTTAGGCTTAGATGGACTTTGATGGCCGGGGCCTCTGGATTTAGTAGCACTTGTGCTTCCCAGATGTTTATTTTATTATCAAGAGCCAAAATAAAATTACCATTGTGACTGAGAACTTTACTAACAACAGAGTCTATCCAGGCAGTACATTAAGGTGGGGATCTGTCTGTGGGAATCACAAAATCAATAATGACTGCTGAAGAGTACATTTTGATGAGGCTATGGACCAGAGAGTGCTGTTTTTGGTACATGATTGAACTCAGTGAATGGAGGGATAAACCATTAAGCTTCCTGTGTTGATGTAGCTGGGCCGAGCTGATCACAGATGTATGTCCTCTCCAGATGATCTGGTTACATATCCTTTGAATTTGGATGTTAAAGGTCTTAGTTAGAGATATTATGAGCAGATAGTAATTGATCTTGCCCATTATTTTTGCATTTATTAGACTTATTTTGCCCTGAATGGACAAATATGTTCTGGCCAATAAATGGGCAAATCTAGAGGTGTCTTCCAGGATGGACCTGTGGAGAACAGTGGACATGGCATTGTAAGATTTGTTGATTGGAAACCCCAGAAAAGGCTGAGGCTGTGCAAGAAAGGCTGATTTGATGCATTTGCCTGTGTTAATGCACCAGACTGAAGGTTTATGGTGGTTTATTGTGAGTTTAAATTTGTTGGAATAGTTGATGATGATGTGGTTCAGGGCAGGAAGGTGCTTATGAGATGGCAGGATGTCTAGGATGTCATCTATGTAAGCAAAGGCCTTGATGCTCTTGCTAAGGCAGGAACAAATACACCAGGGAGCTGGTACAGCTCCAGAAGCAATGGGTTTATATGCTTGAGGAATAGCCAGCTACTCAATGGAGACCCCTGAGGGATGGATTTCACAGGAAAGAAGCCATCTGTGTATGATACATTTGTGGAATATATGGCTGTACTGGTTGTTGAGCAGGTTGTCCAGTATTTGAATGACCTGAGTGGACCCATAGGCATCCATGATGGTGTTAAGTAGGATGCCTATGTCCACCAAGTCAAATGCCTCCGCAATGTCCGGCTGGACAGCAATCAGTTTTGATTGCCTGTTTGCCCTTAAATTATCAAATAATATTTGATTTCCCCCATAAATGTCAGTGGGAAGAGCCTTTTTGCATACTAAGAGGGTAAGATATCCTGAAAGATGGTATTCTGATATCTATCCTTGATAATCCCCTCAATTATTTTGAATAGGATGGGCATCATTGAAATGGGTCTGATGCTCTTGACTAACATAGAGTCATGATTCTTTTTGAGAAATGGAACCATGGTAATGGGGTAGAACTGGGGTATAGTTTGTTTTCTGTGACCAGATGGTACAGCACACTGAGGATTATGTGGCATGTGAAATAGCTCAAATGTTTGAATACGAACTTGGGTATTCCATGCATACCAGGATGAACATTGTTGGGTAGTCTGAGGAGATGTTCTTAATGTCATCAAGTGTGATTCCATGTCTGACAGTGGCAGGGGAGCAATCCCAATCAAGATGCAAATAAACCATGTCACCCTGTAGGTGATTTTTGTAAGTGTCAATGTACCACAGCATCTGAACAACCGCTATCTGCTTGCCATCAACAATCAAGGAGGAAGGTATTGTTTTGATTTTGCTCCCAGTGCCCATCATAGGTAGCCATGGGTCCAGCAGTGTTGGGCAGGCAGAAAGAGTTTTGCAATTTTAGTAGCAATTACTTCTGCAATTTGTGCCTGCTTAGCTTTGTAACTACCCTTGAGTTCAATCAATTTGTCCATACCATTGACTTCATGATTAATGTTTTTGATTTGATTGTGAAGCAGGTCCAGATATCTCATCAGAGAGGTAGGGCCCCTTGATTGCTGGTATGGTGACAGATTATGGATTCCAAGATTCTGACAAAGCAAGATCAAGCCTCTATTGGATGAAGTTTAAGTAACTTTACTTTGTGGAAAAGTATGTAGGTTTCTGAGTAGAAGGCCTCTGTTGCATTTGCTTGTGTGTATAGCCTGATACTTTTGTAGCTGGTAGAGCAGATGTTCTGCTCCAGATCCATTGTGGTGATGATGGCATAATGATCTGAAAAAGCCACTGGAATAAGGTGAGCTCTGAGTTTGTGGTGAAGCTGGGGAGAGTAGAATAGCCAATCTATTATGATGCTGCTAGTTTTTGTGTACAATGAGAAGGCATGTGGGGGAAAGAAGCCTCTCCCACAAAAAGGATCTTGTTTAGTTGACATAGGTACTTATTGGTATACTGTTCATAGGAGGTGTTGAAATCTCTGAGAAGTATCACTGTAGCATTGTTTGTTGGATGATATGAGATTGATTGTTTGCATGATGCAGTATAGAATAGCATGATTATTGGGGCTATACACAAAGATTGCATTAAATGTGCAATTATTGTAGTTCATACTAACTGCAATAAGATTGTGATCATTGTAGAGATTTTGAATGAAGTGTATGCTTTGGTATTAATTATGATTACACTCATGCCACCAGCTGCAGAGAGGCCAGTAGCAGCTGGGTGAACCCCAACTTGTTCAGCTCATGTTCAATGTATGAACTGGAATTTTGATGATATTCTGTCTCACCAATAAATATGATGTGAGGTGAATTTGCAATGAAGAAATGCTGAATGGCATTGATCTGCCCAAGAGAGTTTAGACCTATTTGATCGCCATGATTTTACAACAGTTATAAGACATTGATCATGTGATCACCAAGTCCAACCATGGCTAATGATGGAGTCAGTGGATCATCTGCTTCTGAATCAGGAGGATGAAGGGTTACTTTGGTGACCAAGAAGCTAGGGCAGCCAGGCAGTTCAGAGGCCTCCATAGGGGTGTCAGACATACTGGATGAACAAGGCACATTGAGCATGATTCTCCTTTTTCTGAGGAGGCTTTGGGTTCAATGGTGGATGTTGATCTTTGTGGTTTTTGTGATGACATATGGTTTGCTGGATATGATACATCCTCCTCAGAGATGTCCTGAGAAGGCCTGACAGATTTTCTTTTGCATCCAGTAGCACCTGAGGTGGCATATTCCATTTCATCCTCAGTGTCCATGGGAGATTCCTGGGACTGAATAGAGAGATAATGGGATCTGGATGTTCCTGGGATGGTGACAGGGGTGCACCTGTAGAAGCAAGGTTGGCTTTCCTACTGGAACCCTGTGAACTTACTTTAGACTTGGGTTTTAGAAAGATTGGAACTGTGAGTTATGTTGTAATTTTTGTTGTAGCGTTTATGTGTTTGGAATACAGTTGAAGAAGGTAGTCTGTCTGTGAGTGTGAAGATAGTGAAGTTGATAAGGTTTTTTTTTTTATAAACAGTTTCTGAGTTCTGAATTCACTTATTCTAAATATAAAAGGTTTTTTTTATAAACAGTTTCTGAGTTCTGAATTCACTTATTCTAAATACATTTTATAATGTTTCAGTTTGAATAATGATTTTATTATAATTCAAACTATTTATTTAAAATAGCATTAATGTTTCAAGATCACACATGGATAAACAATTATTCAATCTCCAAGGCAATAAATAGAACACTGATACAATTTGAGGCAATTCAAAGTTCATATAGCACATTATACCTAATATCTGAGGTGAATAAATTTGACACGCAATAGAGCACCATGTCCAGGAATGTGATAATTTTCATTTTTCAAAATTATTAAAGCATACCTTTAAAGCATACCTTTATTTCAAATAATTTATTTAAAAATAAGGCAAATATATTTCTGCTTTTCATAATTAGTATAATTTAAAATAACTCTAAGCATTATGAAAAAAATATTAATTTAGTCTACATATTGCTCAAATTTTTGTTATTTCTAAAAATTTAGCATGATGAAGAAAATATTACTCTTTTATTATCACACTAGAGCATGATAAAGTGCTTAACCCTCATTTTATCCCTAACATCATAACAATAATTTTCATTTAGATTCAAGTATTAGAGCAAACAATAAATTGACAATTGATAATTTATAATAATGCAATTTTTTTCTTATGTTTATTCTCTGGCAATAGCAAATCCATGTCACAGTTTGACATTTCCTTATTCTGATAAAGTAAGAAAATTGTTAAAGTTTTCTATTGTGTATTAGTGTATATAGTAGTGAGATGAATGGGTCAATTTTTAGGAGGTCTAAATGATTGTCTTTTAGCCATTCATTCTTTTAGAAATACAATCAACTGAATAAATTAATAATTTTTTTAGTTTGATAGTTAGACCATTAATTAAGTAAGTAATAAGTGAGAGAAAGTGATCAACATGTGAGAATCTATTTTTATATGATAAATCATGAGATTTTAATGAAATCAAATTATCATTAAATATAGGGCATTATTAATTGATGTGACCTTAATTAATAGTCAAGGCAAATATTCTAATAATAGATTTTTTTAAGCTGTCTGGATTTCTAAGCATAATAAATTAATATGACATATGATATTTAAAATACAATTTATTATTAAACAATAAAAATAGGGGATTTGAACTCAGACTTTCAAGCCTCTTTACTATCCACACCATCTCATATTACTGATACACATTACCACACACATGCAGAAAAGATAAATAATCACCAATATACATATTTCATGCTAAACTAGCACTCATCAGTTGATCCAGATTACCATCTCCCATACATATATATAATCAGGGCTCAGTTTATATTAAGATAGAAAATCCTTATACTTGAAACCTGTCCATTAAAGTGTAAGGATTTGTTATCTTAATATAAACTGAGCACTGATTATATATATGTATGGGCGATGGTAATCTGGACCAATTGATGAGTGCTGGTTTAGCACGAAATATGTATATTTGGTGATTATTTTATCTTTTCTGCATGTGTGTGGTCATGTGTATCAGTAGTAGGAGATAGTGAGGATAGTGAAGGGGCTTAAAAGTCTGGGTTTAAATCCTCTATATTTACAATTAGGCTCCAGGTATAAGATTGCCTGGTATTTCAAATCTTATTTAATAATAAGTAAAATATTACAGTAATGATAAATTAATTAAACCCTTTTTTTAAAAAAAGTTCTCAAAATTTAAAATATATTTAACTTTAGTATTGCAGTTTAGATAATATTAAATATTAACTCATTTAAACAATAAACTTTTACTGTAATAAATTTCTTTTAAACTTTCCTCTCGGACAAAATAACTATTACATACATGCACACATATGTAAAATTTAAAATGTTAATTAGAGATGTTTTAACAAACTGTATTAATTATTTGTATAATAAATATTATCAAATTATTTAAAATGTTTGTTTTAATGTTTCTGTTTTTAACTAAATCTGGTGTGTAATTGTATTTTAAACTAAGAGTGAATTATATATTAATAGGAATGTGAAATCCAGAGATTTAACACATATAAAGTTATGAAATATACTTAACTGATATTTTAAAATTAATTTTTTTTTAATTTAAACTTATCTAAAGAAATAACTTATAACACCAATTCTATAGCTAAATTTTAAATGTTTTAAAGCTATTCACCACATTTAACATATGAATTGATTTATTGAAGGAGAAATAAGATATATTAAATCTTTTTTTAAAAAATTTTTTTTACATGCACAGTTCTTTGTGCAAACCTTAAGGTTATAATATATATAATTTTAATATATCTGGCCTTGCCAATCATTTATCTATTTATGAAATAGATTATATATATATATATATAAACAGTCAGTTTTATTCTTATTAATTGCTGCTTTGTGCTAGATTAGAGAGCATTTTAAAATATTTATTGTTATGAATCTTAATCTTGAATGTTATATATATATATATATATGTGTGTGTGTGTGTGTTATATCATGTAACAGATTGAAGTAGCTTTCAATATTTCATCGTATAATTAATATGTATTGTTAGAAAGAATAAGCTTATTCTACAACATATCTCACTATCTTATAATGAAATGTTGATTATATTTTTAAGCAAGGTGATAACAATTATAGAAATAATTATGTAAAAATAATAGCAAACTGTTTATTATGAATTGTTTTTTAATCAGATATTTTGTAAATTATATTTTTTGGTACTGAGTCTTATAACTAAAAAAAAAAAAAATTAATGGAGTTTATTTATTTGAAGTTACCAAAATTTTTACAAGGCTCTCAAGTTTACATCCCTTTATAGTATATATTAATAGACAATTTTATAAAATTGATAACCACAATATTTACGAATAAAAATGGTAATACTTCATGCTTATGGCCCAGATAATATTACTATAATTACATTCATATTAATTATGCATAGGGTAATGAGTTTTTGTCTCAAAATAATTAGTTAATATAAAATATCTGATGTAAAATTTATCCAATAACTATTTCAAAACTGTGGCAAATGTATTTCAAAAGTAAATGTGCAGGTCAGATATTTTATAGATTACAATTGTACTCATTTGAGTTAATCTCTAAAATAGTTATATTCCAATTTGTAAAGGGATTTGTTTTATAAAATTTGACTGTTTCAATATGTATCATGATTTATCATAGTTGTTTAATTATATTTTTATATGCATTGATTAAAAAGAAATATATATGCATAAAAAGAAAATGGAATAAAACACTAATTAGTCCATTGTATAAATTAAAATAATTAAGTAAAAAAACTTTAAATGATTAAGTTTTAAATTGTGCTTTATGCAAAAAAGTGAAGCTTGGTATTATTAAAAATAGAATTATATGCCTTAGCGCTTTCAGAGAACTTCGGTCTCCATCTTCATAACCTATCTTTAAATGATTAAGTAATAAAAAGAAAGTTATAAAATGCATTGTGTTTGTAAATGATTATAGAGCTTAACATAGTTGTAGGAGATTTGATGCTAAAAGTTACTGAACTGATTATCAGCTGAACAAACTAACTAAAAAAAACACTCCAATTGTGCATATAGCAACTAATAATATGGTTATTTTTATTTAAACAAAAACTCTGAAATAATAATTATAGCCAGGTACACTAGTCTCTCATCCTGAGTACCATTTACTGTTAAAAAAAAATTTTTTTAAAAAGGCTCATTAATATTTAGATATTTGTCAGCAGTATTTTATCATCTAAAATATTGTTTTTAAACTTTAGATCACAATCTTATAGTTGGAGATCATATAAATTTTTTGTGTGAAAAAAAAATGAGAAAAAACATATTCGTTTTAATAAGGTTAATGGAAAAAGTAATTACCCCTTCTCTCTCTCTTTTTTTTTTTTTTCAAAAGATGTGAATCAGAATTTTTAATAATAAAAATGTAATACCTTTCAAGTAATGATATTGAAATTACTCAAAATCATGAATAAATAAGTGCATCTATATGAATGATTGTTATTATTTTTATTTACTGTGTATTTAATTGCAGTCTTAAAGTATTTTATGCATGCATTTTAATTTTTTTTAAATATTTCTCAAGTGTGATAAAGTTTCTGTGAACAACATTAGCTCAAAATTATTTATTCTTACTGCTTATAGAAATTATGTAATTTTTTTCATGTAATTTCAACATATCAACCAGACCATATATAAGCCAAAATTATAATAAAAAAATTTAATCAGAAGCACTCAGAATAAAAATAATTTTAAAAAGTTCAAATGTAAGCTGTGGTTTAGAGTTGTGGTCAGCAACCTGTTTATACTGAAATGCCAGATAATTTTTTTCAAGTATTGGGCACTCTGAATGTCACTGAAATTGAACTAGTAAAACTATACTATGAAAAGTTTATTTTAGTATAATAAGGCACACTATATAAAAATATTATAAAAAGTTACAATATGTAAATGTCAGTCCCCTTGAAGTTTATAATTTTATACACATAGTATTACATTGTACTAAAGACAGTGTGAATTTTTCATACATGAAAATCTCAGAAGTTTATTTTGCACTTTAGTAATAATGTCAAGGTAAATGTCTTTGTTTTTCAGAAATGTTATAGCTCAACATACCTTCAAACAATGGGCTTGCCAAGATTCAATATTTATTCATTGGTTAGTTGTGATGAATGCTGAATCCAGACAAGTTGATTGCTTGAAGATATAATCTCATCTCCGGCATTTTTAAATTTCAATTTCCAAATTTCAGACTTGTTAAATTCAATTAATTCACATCCAAATACTCAATGATTAAAATTTTTTAATAATTTTCATCTATTTTGTAACTACCTTTAATATCAGGTTATAAAATATATTTAAACATGGGTCAGTGTTTTTGCAAATCACAAAATCTGTATGTGAAATATTTTTGCAAAGTTGACATATAATTATAATTTTGGTTATAACAAAGTCATTACTGTACAGTGTCCATAAACTTTTTCAAATTTGGACAATATAGAAAACATAAATTCAATGTATTTTTTAAAATCACAATTTTTTCAATGTATTCATATAATTATAATATAGATTGCTTTTGACTTGAAGTTTATTGTTTATCCAATTTAAGTGTTTGGTAATGTCATTGAAAAACATCAAGTTTAGCTACATATCATTATCCAAATCAAAATACTCTTTACCTATTTCTCTTTAAAATATTTTTTGCTTCTGCTAAAAGATTGACAAATAACTGTTTTTCTCCTTAAACAGTGAACTTTATTATATAAGAGAAAATCTTCATACACTGATTTAATTTCTTCCAACAATAATTTAAATTTTCGTGTGTGAGAGTAGATCTTATGCAATATATTGCAATGACAATTTTTGTTACTACAGACATAATTTCTTTCAATTTTCCACTAGAAATATGTGGACATAAGCTTTCTTGATGAATAACACAATGAAGAAAGAAAATTGATTATTCAAGATGTTTTTCAAACAGTTGGGGAAAACAATACTTTTACTAACAATGGCTCCATTCATCATAAAAGAAAATATTTTGTTCTTTATTACTATCACACTTATTTATGCATTTTATAATACAGTTCAAAATATCCTTTGCTGTTGGTGTAGTATACATTAGTAAACCAGTCCACACTTCTTTTAATATAGATTTTTTAGAAACTGAATAAAATGTTGCTATTAATATTTATCATGCAATGTCACTGCTTTCCTCTAAAGATAAATTAATAACATCATATTGCCCAAGTCATTTTTAAATTTTTGCATTATATCTTCATCTATGAAATTTATTCTTAAGTTGAATGGTTTGATAAAGTAAAGAGATATCTTTAATTTTCTGCATTTATCTGACAAATTTCAAAAAAGATATTTAAATACCTGTAAAAATGTTTCTTTTAAGAACTCTCTATTTGTGTATAGTTTTCATTTTTTAGCAATGTAATAGTAAGAAGCTAAAAAACATGATTTGTTAACTTCATGATTTATTTCTTTGTAAAAATTTTGTAATACTTAAAAATATAGACTGTAATTGTTTCTAAATACAAACATGTTTTTATTATTATTATTATTATTATTATAGTCCTTTTTTTAAAGTATTCTTTTCTTTCATCTATATTCAAATGAGATAATTATTCCTTATGTTTTGTATTGTAATGCTTTGTAATACTTGAAATATATCTTACTACTGTTTCTGAACACAAACACCATGTTATTTTTTCTTTTTATATTATGAAACCATAATTTATTCTTCACTCTTCTTGAAATATCAAGTTCTTTCTGGGCAAGGGGGAGGTGGACGTTTTGAGGGCTGAAAATTTTTTTTTATGTAAATAAAAGTTTTAAAACATTTGGGTTTTTTTTTTAATTTTATTTTATTTTTTTAAATTTAATTTAATATTCAAATGTAAGTATAGTGTCTATAATAAACTTAATATAATTAGAAAGGACTTGAACTCAAACTTTCAAGTTCCCTAAAGCTATGCACTCCACCTTATACAAGTGATACAAATGACCACATACATGTGAAAAAGAGAGTTATTTACTGTAAAGATTTACAGTCAAAGTAGAATTTTAATTTGTATTAAATTAATCATAATATGACTAGAAAAACCAAGCTCTCTCTAAAACAATTGACTCTCACTGCACATAACTGACTGAAGGCTACTGCAATGATGTGTGATGTTTTGAAACAGTTCATTTTGAATTCAACTCATTTGATTCAAGCTAAACAAATATGACTGCAGAGTCAATAATATTTCATTAGTTTAGAGAAAAATTATACATTAAAAAAATATTATGTTTATAAAATAAGATTGTATATATATAAGAACAGTAGAAAGTACCAAAAACTTTCATTAATCATTCTTCTATTAGCACATCAAAAAACTTTCCACATACCACTTAGTGGCACACATGATAAGTTACTGACCTCTGATTTACAGTTCTTAATTTATAAAGTTTTAAAAATTTTGATAAAGAAATATGATTGAATTTCCTGGGAATTTATAAACAAAATATAAACTTTGGAGCCATGATTCATGAGCCTTGCCCCTCTGCCACTGCACTCAACCAAGAAAATTAAAAAGTTTGACAATTTGTTAAAAAAATTAGATTAAGTAGAAAAGTAGATCCTGATATGAATGATTTTTACATTTTTTTGTTTGTTTTTATTATTTTAGGCATTAATTTTTGAAAAATATTTTTTATAATATTGTCATCTCCAGGGTGTTTGTGACATTATATGATTTAGTTGACTTTTGTTTCAAAATGGCAATGCTGAATTTGTGCATTTCAGAAAAAGAGAGAAAAATTGGTATTGATATAGTATGTACTTTATGTTCATTCTTCATTTCAGTTGTTGCTCTTATATGTGGAGTGACTATAACTGTATTGAAAATATTAATCAATAAACTGAGCATTTTCCCAATATTTTCACAAAATAAATATTATTCAACATAAAAATTTGATGTATACTTTATAATAAAATGTTGAATGTTGTTTGATTTTTAAATTTGAAAATAAATACATATATATTGGATTTTTTTTAAAATAAAGAGAAAATTTTGAATATGATTCATTTGGACAAGTTACTTTATTGCAGAAGGTGTTAGTGTAATTCATTGATTGGAAGAGAATACCTCATTATCTATAAATACTGATTAGGATAAACAAAAAAAGAGATGACCTCATAATCTCAAAATGCTTGACATTTTTACCAACAAACTAAAATAAGCATATAATTGTCATTACTTCTGTTTACAATGCTGAGACAGATCAATACTGGTTCCCACATTAACTGGCTCAGTCTTCCACTTTAATAAATGGCCAGACTATATTGACCTCAATACCAGGGGATTCTGATATACTTTCATCAACAGCATGATATTGATCTGGTGATCGGAACTCACATTCAGATTTTTATTGGTTGAAGTCAAAATTTTGAAGATGAGAGGCATATCTCCCATTACAATCTCATTTGTATTATATGCTGATGAAAATGTTGTGGCAGAACAGTAGCAATGTAGATTTCTTTGTGATCTTTCTATAGGACATTTACACTACTTACCACCATAAAAAAAGATTTTTACCCTTTTTTACTTTTTTTTTTTTTGTCAGACTTTTATTATCAAAAAGAACTCTTTTATTATATTAAGCTCAGTTTTATTTTTGATTATTTAACTCCCAATTTTGAATTATATTATTTTTTAAATTAAATAACTTTTCTTATAATTTTATATATAATAGTGTCACCCAGTGCAAGGCATAGTAATCAATGACTGCTAGGGAGATGTGCATAAAGCCTCAATCTAGTGCCTATTCATCTAATATCCCCAGACTATTTCCTAGCATGTGGCTTTCATTAGTGAAAAGCCTTGGATCTAAGAGCACTGCATCTAGATCTTTGGATCTAATGCAATGCTCCAGCAGCCACCTTTTATCTATTTAGTTAACTATAAAGTTGTGTGTCCTAAATGGAAACCCAATAATGTTTTCAATCTAATCTAATTTGCTTGTATAGTCATACAGATCTGACCATAGTTCAATATTCTTTAGTTTTTTAATAACCATAGTCATCATTATCTTATGGGAAGAATTGATATTAAACCACTAAAACACCATATACATTATTTCCTATATCTACACAATGGTGATCATGTGATGTTTTAGTGCTTTAAGAACAATTCTGCCCATATGATGATAGTGGCTATGGTTATTAAAAACCAAAGATACCAAAATATATAAATGTATAAATACAAGCTTTATAGTTAACTAAATAGGTAAAAGATAGCTTCTAGGTGGTTTCTTTAGATCCAAAGATCTAGATGCAGTTCTCTCAGATTCAAGATTCCTCACTGTTGAAAGCTGCAAGCTAGAAACTAGTCTGAATATAATGGATGAGTAGGCATTAGATAAGGATTTCATGCACAAACCTTCTAGCATCCATTGATTACTATAGCTTACACTAGGTGGCACTCCTGTATGGAAAGTTTACTACTGGATTAATAACTTGTTTAAACATAGAGAATGGTGATCATGTGATATTTTAATGGCTTAATTTCTACTGTAATATTGCTTTTCTAAAAGTCAACATAAAATTTTAAGTTGATCTTTTTTTTAAAAAAAAAAAAATTTAAATACAATTTATTATTATTTCTATAAAAGCATGTATCAAATTTTATGTTAATTTCTATAAAACTAAAATTTCCAGAAAATGTTCAATTTATAATTAGTACTTTCAATATGGCTTCAGTGACTCCATATGGTATGTAAAAGCAGAAACTGAAATGAAGAATAATTATAGAGCACATACTACATCAATACTAAGACATATATATATAGATTCAAAGATAGAAAGTAAATAGTCATTAGTGGTCAACTGTAGGGCAAAAACCTCTTAAAACCTAAATTGACCACATTAGTTACTAAATTAGTCAACTGTTGGATGATGACGTTTTAAGTTTATTATCTTCGTTTTATCTTTTAGCTAATATAGTCAAACACTTCTTATTTAAACAACATTTGTATGTCTAGTTGGGTTGAGTATAGACATACTGAAAAAAAATATAAGCCTGCTTAAAATAACTTACAGAAAAATCTGACGTCTTTGAATTTATTTATTTTTAAAAAAACTTCCAGTTATAATCGTTTGCTCATTTCATTTTTTTTGTTTTGAAGAGGTTGGATACTTTAATTCAAATAAAGCTAAGCCAAACAGGTTTTCCAGCATAGTTAAATTTGTTTTGAAATAAATTTCATAATAATAAATAAATTAATTAACTATATCAACATACAATTTATATATTTTTATTTTTGGTTTAGAATTTCATTACATATATATGTATATTACAATGGAGTGCTAAGGCTTATCTAATCATCTATTAAGTCTCAGACTAAGTTAGTATTTTCTTTTACTATCAGTTACATTATAACCCTACTACTAAGATGTATTGAACTGTACTGATCCTGGCCATCTATATTGTGAATAGCCACTAAAAGATATGTACTGAGATAAATTTACTATGGATTTAGCCATAAAATAGAACAATACTAGATGAGACATATTCTATAATCAGCATCCCATATCTAATAGTTAAGATAGTGCATCTTAATCATAAGATCAAACTAAGCTTATAAACAATGAACTATTTTATAAATCACATAAATTTGAAGAGTTCTTTAAGACCATATGGGAGTCACAAATATATCTAAGAAAAGAAAGAGAAAATGCCCTCTGGGTGATTGATCATACGAATATAAAATAGATTCCTTCAGTAACACATTCTCTTTGATTTGGATTAATATCTTTGAATTTGTTTATTAACTACAATTTTAGTTCTTTCCTTAATAAAGGGAATCTAATACATTTAATAGTATAAATATTTAAACATATTTCTTAGAAGTCTGGTATCATTAAATTCCATTTGCAAAATATTTAATAATGGAATACATAAACAATAATAAATTTACTTCTGCTCAAGCACTAATAAGTAAAACTGTATAAATTATGATAAGACTAATTGATATACAAATTAAATACTAGCTAATATAATGGATGAGACACAACTCGGATGTAAAACTATATGTTAGAATCATGAAATTCTGAAACACCATTGTAACCCAAGCACATAATGTAAAGAGAAATATTAGGCACAAATCTAGATTCAAATATAAATTATAAATATAGAAAGTTAACTCAATTAAAAAAATAATAATAATATTCAGATGATAAAAATAAATTCAGAACTACAATTTCATAAATTAAGCTTATATAATAATAAAGTTCAAACTTTAAGCAACATAACTAATGCCAGTAATAGTAGCATTATAGTAGAAATTACTTTATTCCTCCCTAGACATAAGTAAAATGAATAAATACACCTTCTTTACTAGCTAGAATTTTACCTAAAAGTGTTCTTTGTCCTATTAAAAGATTTATTGTATACAGTTACACTGAAATACTAAATTTAGCAATTTCACTTTTGCAGCTTTTATTCTTATAATTTAGCTAAAATATTTTTTTTAATACTTCATTGAGACTCTTTTATATTTCTACTGCTTTTATATCTACTGTATTTCAATATAAGTTTTCTCAACTTACATCATTCCTACAATAAGTTTGTTATATAACTAGTTTGAACGTTTTATTTCACATATGAGAGACCATCATATTTTTCCTTTTAAAATAAATCCAACAATAAGAATTTTATTAGTATTCCTTTATTTCTTAAAAGGAGTGTAGTAGAATTCATTACCCAATTGCACATTCCTTTTTTGTAAATTTTTTTTTTTAGTAAGTTTTCTTTTGAGATAGCTATTGAACATACATTTACTTTTATAGGCACATTCTTTTTAAAATTAAAATAATGATGGGCTTCATTTTCCATACGAGTAAAGAAAAAATTCTGGATCTTTTTCTAAATTAGCACTACATTTCAAATATTACTTGTACTATTATTAAAATAGTATAATTTAGCAGGTTTCAGAAAAGATTTTAAAAGTAAAAGTTACTTTAAAGTTGCAACTTTCTATTAGAAATTTTCTCACACTTTTCTTTTTCTGAAATAAAAATATATACTTTCTTTAGAACATTTATAATATCTTAACCAATCACAATCATTAATTTTTCAACCAATTAGGTATGCAACAATTTTAACTAGATGATTTCATGATATCTTTTTAAAAAGAGGAAAAAATAATGAAACTTTTTAATAATTTATTTTTACAAGATTATTAAATTAAGAATTATGTTATTGCTTTTGTAACATTAACAAATAATTGGAGATTTATATAAATAATTAGCAGCATCTCACAGAGAGGGAGAGGAGAGGCTGATGTACTGGGCCCCATAATATTGGAGGCCTCAAAATGGCAACTGAATCTATTTTTAAAATATAGTCTTATAGTGAATTGCTAACTTTGGAACACTGTAGTTAGCCACCACATGTATAAATAAACATAATCCAGTATTTTCTGTTCTTTCCACTAGATTACAATATCTCAAAATGCAAAACAGCATCACCCTGAATTCCTGTTTTGTCATGATGTCAGGTTTTTCCTGAAATTTTATAAGTGACTGCATGAGCTATGCTGTGTAATTCAATGCTATAGTTATGACACTACTATGTGCATATTCTAAACTGTTTGTAGGGGGAATTAATGCTCTATGAAGTTTATTTGTGCATTTTTATTGTTTTTGATCAGTTATTTACATTTTATAAAGTGTTTTAATATTATTATAAATTGTACTGAGAAAGACATCATTCTGATGCACAATATTTAATTCTTAGACCCAGTAAAAGTAGTAAATGTTAATTTTAGTTTTCCAAATTAATTTTAATATATTGATAGCCTTTCTACAATGAAAAGACATTATGAAAGTGATGCAAGCAGGAGACAGAAAAAGAGTTTCCTTCTGATTTCTCTACTTTTTTCTAAAAGAAAAGTTGATTAGTGATTTCCATACATTATGTATAGTCACACTAGACTGACTTGTGAGATTGTTTGTCATTGTCATTTGAGCAGCTTCTTTGAATTTTCTTTTTTGCACCTTGTCTTCTCTATCCAATATTTTTGTATTTTCTCAAATGAGGGAGGTTGCAGTAGAAACATTGGGTCTAATAATAAGTTTTTTCCACAATGAAACATCTGAAGAAAAATCAGAAGCATTATTTGCAAAAGCAAGCAGCAGTAATAATAATGTAACTATGGCAGATTACCCAAAAAGAGTAAATGAAGTAGAAGTACAAATCCTGAAAGAATAAGAATAGATAGTGAAGAGGCTTTGCCAAATGAAGATAATAGCATTGCTACATATCTGAATAATAAAACAGTAATTTCAGAAGAAGGATTGATCAATATTGAAATCTTAATTGTTTCTGTTATTGGAATTCTTGATAAGAATAATACAGACCAACAAATCATTTTTTAAAATTACACAGTTTGAAATTCCTCAAAATATTGAAAAACATACATCAAACAGCATTTCCATATAGTTTGCTTTCAACAAGACTTTCAAATGAGGAAATTTTTCATAGAGATTGGTTGTTTTAAAGCTTTCAAAATCAATCAAGTTATTGTGTGCCGTGTTACATTTTGAATAAAAACAAGCATCTGTTTTCATATTTAACTGAAAAGCTGTGATATACTATTCAAATTGTTTGAAAAAAGCTGTATGACTGCATACCATCTCATGAAAATTTTATTATCCACAAAGAAAATTATGTTTTATGGAAAAATTAACATAAAAAGGCTTTAAAAGATAAAGGAATAGAAATTTTGCTCCTAAATGGAGCGCTATTTGGGTGTAATATTTTTTCTTGCTGAAAGAAGACTAGCATTTTTTGAATGTAATGCATATAGTGAAAATTCACGTAATGGTAATTTTCTTGGAATAATTGAATTGTTTAGTGATTCAATATTGGCAATGCATGTTTCAAAAGTTAAAGCTGCATGAGAAAAAAATAAAAAAGAATGCAAGTTCATTATCTTTCAACAAGAGTATATAAAAAAATTATTAATATTTGTGGTTCACTTGTTCAAAGTGCAATTATTGAGGAAGTGAAAAAGTGTAAATATTTTTTTTATTATTGTTGTCACAATTTCAGATTCATCCTATAAGGAACAGACAGCTCTAAAATTAGGTACATCAAGTTTAGAGAATTGGCATTTTCAATTGAAAAAAGATTGATAGGCTTTGATTATTTCTCAGATAAAACAGGCTAATAAATAGCTACTTGACTATTAAATTTATTTTGAGAATTAAAATTGAATTATAAAAATTGTGTGAGACAAGGTTATGATAATGGAGCCAATATGGCAGGCAAATGTTAATAATGTACAAGTATTTATTTTAAGGGAAATTAGCAATTACACATTATCTAGTTGTAGTAACCACACTTTAAATAGGGTAGGAATATATTCTGCAGAATGTTGCAAAGAAGCAATAACTTTCTTTAGTATCACTCAGCAAATTTACAATTTCTTCAGAGGAAGTCCAAAGAAATAGAAGATTTTAAAAAAGCATTTATCAG
Source organism: Epiperipatus broadwayi (assembly GCA_028023455.1). Classification (NCBI taxonomy): domain Eukaryota; kingdom Metazoa; phylum Onychophora; class Udeonychophora; order Euonychophora; family Peripatidae; genus Epiperipatus; species Epiperipatus broadwayi. The sequence goes on from JAQFVV010006293.1 coordinate 928,251, forward strand.
TGTAGTCATTACATAACATTTCAAAAACAAGATGGTCAGCAAGACTAAATGCAATAAAAATAGTAGCTTTAAACTTAAAAATATATACAATCTGCCTTGAAATAAATTGACTTAAAAAAATCTTCCCATTGAAGCACAATCATAAATTCCAGCTCTTGAAAAAAAATATTTGTCAAAATTTGAATGCATAATTGTGTCCAGTTTGGTTGAAAATATTAAAATTATTGCATCAAATAAATCTTGTAATTGAGTCTCATAAAGCAGCATTGAATGTAGAGAAAGATATTGAGAACCTAATTAAAGATATAGAAGAATTTAAAAAAAGATGAAAATTAATTCTCCAAATGCAAAAAAGTAGCAACCAAAGATGATATTATTGCTGATTTTGAAATAAATTGTAGACTAAAAGACTACAAAAATCTTCTAAAGAATACTTCCATTTAAACATTTTTGATAAAATTATTAATTCAATAATAGATGGGCTTCAGCATCTATTTCAAGCAATTTTTTCACTTATTTTATGAAAAATTAATGAAATGGATCAAGACAACATAACTTTAAAGGCAAAATTATTGCTAGAGAATTATAAAAATGAAATAAGTGGGGAAATTGTTGAAAAAATAATGCTATTAAAGTGAATTTACAAGTCCAATTTCAAATTAAGTATGAAACCATCAGAATTGCTTAAAGAAATTATCAAGATGGGGTTTTTAACATTTTTTCAAATGTAACAATTTTGCTGCAGATTTTCCTAACACTGCCTTTGAGTGTAGCAGAAGTTGAAAGATTGTTTAGTGTTTTAAAAAGAATTAAAAGCATTCTGTGATCATCAATGCACCAGAAGTGACTAAATTGATTGGAAACCCTTAGTATTAATTATGAGATTGCTCACATTTTAGATTACTCTGACATAATGCTGAATTTGCAAATGGTAAAGCTCACAAAGCATATGTAAAATAAATTATTTTTATAGTGAATTAAATTAAAAATTTTATTTTTTGGACAAAATTAATTTTTGAGAGGTCTCAAAAATATTAGTTGCCCCAGGTTCCATAATTTCTCTGCAAGAGCCTGACAATTAACCCAAATATGTGTGTGCATTCACATATGTATACCATTATTTTCTGTATATGTATGCAAAAGCATTCATGCTGTTAAATAGCATTATTCAAGGAATGTGAATTATAAGTTAATAAATTAAAAGAAATTATTTTAGTTTTTGATTAATTAGCTATTACTTGGTTAATGTAATTCATTAGATGTGAAAGTAAACTTAATATATATATTTATATAAATATATAAATATTTTAAGACTTCTCATTGATATATTTATATATATATATATTAACAAAGGTGACTTGAATGAGAATTAAAGAAAAAAAATACAAAAGTGAGTTTCTCATATTCATAGTTCTTTTTTGTTTGATCAGTATATGAATATGGGATTATGTGTATCTTATACTTCATTAGTGTGTCTACTGTTAATATATATATATATGTATGTTTGACTCATATACTCTTGGATACATTTTTCATTGTTCATTCAATAAAAAAAATCTAGACCATTATCCATCTAGCTTACTGACAAATCCACACTTTTTATAAGATCTATATTCTGCTACTGAACATGGCAGATATGTCATAAGTTACTTATAATTGATATCTATTTACATTTTTATTTATATAAAGTCATACCATGAAGAAATAATAACGGATGGAATTTACATTAGTGAAATTAAATCTGAATTAAACAGAATGTTAATAGAAAAAGAAAAAAAAACAATAGGTTTGTTAATTAAATGTTTTAGGGTATTTTGGAATGGGTATATAAATGTAAAAAAAAAAAAAATTTGATTGAGATTCTTTGTAATAGAAAAGGTGTTGAGGTAAAGAGAATTTTTCAGTATTTTTAATATTTTTGCATTTGTTTGGAATATATGATATTTATTATTATATACTTGTATTTTTATTTTACTTTTTAGTGTTCCTTGAAAAAAACTATATTTTAAAATAGTCAAAACGTTGGGTGTATTTTTATTATAGTCATATAAAAAACAAGTTTTTAAAAAAAGTTTGGTGTATTCATTTACATATATATTAATTTTATAAAGTAAATCCAGTTTTGTTTTATTATATATAAAATTATATTTAATATATATAAAATATCAGTTGCAGCATTAATGTTTATGCTTCTAGTGGGAATTAAATAAATTTTTAAATTTGTAATAAATAACAATGTCTTTTCCATACTGATTATAAAACATATATAAAATAATAATAATAATAATAATAATAATAATAATAATAATAATAATAATAATAATAATAATAATAATAATAATAATAATAATAATAATAATAATAATAATATGTCTATATATAATAGTAACATTCAAATGCATATTGTAACAGTCATACTAGCACATTCACGCAACAAAATCCAGAATTCTGACAAATTATCCCAAATGAGGGTTTGAGACCATGAATCAGATTGCACCTCAGTTTCTTCACCAATGCTCCATGATTTACTGCCCTATGGATGGCATATATGAGGTTACACTCAGTCTCAATTTAATTCATGAGTCAGCAATAGAACAGGGTGGAGTATGAGACTCAGAGAATGGTTAATAAATTAGCAATTAGTTAAATAAACACACACACATATGGCTTGCTGAGGTAATGCATATATTAATAATTAATACTAAATTGAAATAGAGTTGGATAAGATTTGGGATGGACTGCGAATAACACACTAAAAATTATTGCAAATTTAATATATTTAATTATTAAAATATAAGTTATTAATACAAAACAAATAGATGTGCATTGGTGAATCTTACACTTGCAGGTGTTATACAATGATGAGCAGAGTTAGTTACAGTAGTCTCATCTATTAGGATACAATTAATCATTTAACTTTAAAGCTTATAACAATGTAATATCTGCAGTTTATAACTATGCTGAATATGCTGTGCTATCTAGTCTAGATTTGCTCTAGGGATCGAATATTACAAGAATGACAATGATAAAATATAACGTATTCTGACTAACTTATACATAATGAGCAATAATATGCTCCCTATGCAGATTCTTTAGGCAAAGTAGATCCAGTGTTCAGATCAATGCTGAACTGTATAATATTAAGGAGGGATGAATTGGTGATTGTAGTGAAGTTTCTGATACTACAGTGCTAAATTACTAAATAAGTTTTGTGGAATAAATGTGTAATTATTCATGGGATTCCCTTGGACCATACAGCTTGCTATCATAAGGTGAATATTAGTTTGGGAATCGGGGCAGCTTTGCAAATTTGTTTTTAGACCCTCATGTTTCAGTTCTAGAGAGGTTGACTGAACTAAAATAATAGGGTGGTGTTTCACCATGAGTCCATTTACAAAGAAATATAGCAAGGCATATTACTCATGTGTGCTTTGTGCAAAATATTACAGTTTCATTCTGTGAAACTATCTTATTCCAGTTTGCTAATTAGCATATTTAAAGCATGCTAAGAAAGATTTCATTAAAGTAATCTAGTTTAAAGATTAAATCTGGATAGTTTATATAACAAACTAAGGAGGAGAAAAGCATTTTGGGGCTTAATTAATTATTAATAATATGCTTTATAAAATCATTCTTGATTATTTAACTATCATAATTTATTAACATGCAGACCTTAGCAATAAGCTAAAACATAAACTAAACATACATATATAAAAATAGGTTTCACAATGGATATTTATATTTGCCAAAGCAGCATAAATCAATCTTCATTTTGAATTATGACATATCATAAATATCAATGAAATAAATAAAATAATACAAAAGAGAATAGGTATGACCACAGATTAAAATATATATATATAATAACTGGATATAGTTATTATGTTTAGAGAAATTTTTAAAATATTATTCATTAAGTAGGCAAGATGATTGTGGTTATTATTTTAATTAAAAGTTACATTAGATTTATATTACATAGTTTAGTTTATTTTACTAAGGAACTATTTGTAAGTTTATAAATTTATAAATGTTCACTAAAATAGTTAAATTTAGAAACTTGAGAAATAATTTAATTTTGGTTTTATTTTTAAAAGATCTCTGCAGACAGAAATGTTGCCAATAATCTTCTAGCTGAGGCATCTGGCATTATATTTGGCACTGGTATTCTTTAATAGGTTGTTTGATATCTTCTTGCCAGCTGGAAGAACTGGTTCCTTCCATTCTGTGATGATGATGATGACTTGTGGCAGATGGAATGCTACTGCTCATCCAAGGAAAGATGGCAAAGCTGGGTTTCTTAGCCACTTATTATCATTCTTAAATCAGGCATATTTTGGAAGGTTTATATATCAGTCTTCTGACACCCCCACTACCAACTTATTAATTTGTGTACTGTTTTCAGTTTTAATCCTTAAATTTAACATACTTTTATTAAATTTTAAATTCAGCATTAAGATTTTAGCAAAGACAAAAGAAATTTTTTAAGTGAATAGCAAAATAGTGCTGCTTGGGTGATTTTGCTTTCTCCTAAAATTTACTTTAGACTGATTTTAACATCTGTTCTTGCTCCCCCCACAAATTTAACCAAGTGCATGTGGCTTTCCAAGAAACATGCAATCTTTTAAAACAGATTTAAGTTGCATGAACATTATATTATATATGTAGCTTGGTCACTTCTAGAATCGAAATTATATGTGAGCTTCTATTTTATAATGAATAAATTTATAGATTTGCATTTTAATAAATTAAAGATTTATAACTAATAATGTAATTTTAATGCTAATAGCAGTTTTTCATTACAGCTTTCTCACATATATATGTGTTCGTGCATATATAATGATGCCTACACAGATACGCATTTAATTTAAAATATACACAATAGATGTGTACATACATTAATATACATCGATATATGTGAACTTAGTTGGGTTTAATTCTAGGATAAATATTACTATGGAATATCATAGGTAAAACAGGATGCCAGTCAATAAATACCCCTAAAGTTACGAAAAAAAATAAAAGAGAAAAAATGAGTTTACTTATAAATTTGTGCATAATCATAAATTTTAAACATTGGATTTTAAATTTAATCCTGCCTAATGAGTTTCCTCCTGGACCTTCATCAGTCCACCACTGAATCTATGAGGTAACCAATGCATAAAATGATTATAATATAATAGTAAATAATATCAAAATACTGATTACAAAAAATATATTTTATACTTAATTCAGTTTCCAAATCAAATACATGTTATATTAAAATAAATATAATATAAAAACATAAAATATGTACATATTTATATGTTGGGGATGGCAAACATATTCCTAGAGTCTAAGTAGGATCTGGTGTTTTTGGTGTAATTAACATTCGCTGCCTGGTGGTTTGAGGGTGAGCTGTCCAATGCTCTAAGCCACAGGCATACTCACTGCCTGTGAAAGGGATTTCACTACTTAACAAAAAATCAGTTTTTCACTCCCTTATATATATTCTGAACCTCAGGAATTTCCTTCCGTAGGAGCTTCAATATGGTCCCAGGTTAAACTCAGGGCCCAAAAGATCATCCTCATGTGCATGTGCCATGGAAAGATCTTATAATAATCCCTAATATGCCTATTGCTTGGCCATGTGACCCATGTCCACAGCTGGTCACACATTCAAAAGAGACATGATTTCCTTCACTTCTTTTTCTTTTCTGTATGTGGGATGTCTGATGGAATGGTTAATTCATCTTATTTCCCTCTTACTTCAGGTAAGGTCTCTGTGATGGGCTTGGCTTTCTGATGAGTATTTGGTTCCCCCCAGCCTTTTTTGCTCTTTCCCCAATTCAGACTATATTACTCTCATAGTCAATCTGACAACTATATTGTCTCCAAAAAACCTGCACTAAGGACTACAATTGGATTAGTTCCTTCATTGCTGAGAGTGGGTGGTTCAGAGTGGTTTGAAACCATTCAAAGTCCAAGTGAACCCTATAATCTTCTATCTTCATTATACTCTCATAGGCCAGGGTCATTTTGTTTGCACCTGCTGGAGATTTAGGTAGCAATGGTCCCGGCTCTGCCAATATGTTGATCCTCCTTTTTGATGTGAATGATACCTGGCTACTGGCATCAACCAATGCAGTCACTTTTAATTCCCCAACCTTGAGACTGATTATAGGGAATATACCAATCTGAAAACATGCTACAACTTCCATGGTCACTAACATATTGGTCACTGGATTTGTCCATGAATCAGTTTGATTCCTGGATCCAAATAGTAAGTGTGTTTGATACAGCCTTTTGACCCACATTTGATCCTCTTGTCTTGGACTCTGGAAGCTTATTGGTGAATAGTCTTTTGTAGCTATCACCTGGCATCTTGCCTTATGTACTGCACATTTTAGGGGGTTTTTTGTACATGGGTGTATAATCAATGTTTGTCAGGAATCTGGCTATCTCCTCTATTATTCTTATTCCACAACCAACCATCAACCAACCGTTGTACTTGTGATGGCATATTTTTCTGTATGGCTTATATCATCTGAATGTTAGTGAATGAAATTCTGTTAATGACTGCAGATGGGTCATTTACCTCACCAAAAACTGTGTATGGGTTTCTTTAGTTATGGACCCATATGTCTCTCTGAGGATGGCAAATACTCAAATAAATTAAGGGAGAGTTATCTCAGTCCCAGACAATACAATATATAATATAAACAATTTCATTCTGCATAGCCACTAAATACATTTCAATCTAAGCATATTAAAGAAATAATAAATTTACATTTAAATAAATCTCTAAACTTCCCACTTCTTTTTGGCACATTTCATCATTTTCAACCAATGAGAATTAAATTATATATACTTTCAATTCAACATTATAACTGGATTAAATAACAGACATGTATATATAAGCATAATAATGCATAAACAATTTCAAATAACATTTGAAAAAGAAATACTGTAATGACATTAATTAATAAATTATAAAAGTAATAATGAATAAATCTCTCATTTCTGACAAAGTATAGTATTTTAACTTGAAATATAATAATTATTACTAAATAAGCAAGACAAAATAACTCTTTAGTATATTTGGCATTAACCCATAAATTGAAACAAAAGTCTGATTTGGAATTGACAATAAACCTTTAAATTGGAAATAAAATAATTATTAAGAAATAAACTTTACAACTTCTTGAAAATGCAAAGATAAACAATAAATTTTATGTAACTACCTCTTCTCAAAAATGAGCTGTTAACTACAAAATAGTGAAAAGATATTTCTATTGCTAACACACATGATAGAAATATAAGTACATAATAAAAACTGTATTAAAATAATACTAATTACCCAATATAATATCTCTCCATATTATACCTTTGAGACATTCTTGAAGAGAGAAATAATCAAATAATAAAAATAAAAAAAATCATAAGACAAATTTTTTAAATCTATCTATCTATCAAATGCTAACAAAATAATAATAATCATTAAAGCTTTTTTTCTTAGCTGGAATGAAAAGTTCATTTATAGTGTATAGATGACATATCTTAATCATGTACTAAATGATAATGATCATTGGTATAATCATAAATATTGTGACAGTCAGATGATGTATGTTGGTTTAACCCAGTTTGAATACTAAGCAAAAGTACCTCAAGGCCACCCATATGCGAGATATTAAATCAAGAATACTATGACCTCTGCCCTATTCGCCTATTCTCGAGGCTAATTACGAACCAACAACATTATCTGAGCCATACATAAATTATTTTTCAACCGGCCAAGCTTAGCCTCAGTGGTAGAGACATGGACGGGAACACCTACAGAGCTAAATAGTTAAATGGGCATAAAAGTACCATGAAAAATGTGTTTTGCATGCCTGGATCATTGAAAAGTAAAAATAAAGCATTATGATAAAATTAGGAAACTCAAAGCTTTTTAGTTAAATAATATATTTAATTAACGACTTTAAAATATTAATAATGATTTAATGGCCTCCGCTATTCCCCTAAATTAATGAAAACTAATTAGACAATAAAAACAGATATAATATGTTTTGCGGTCTAAATCTTTTCTTCCCAATTTTATTAAAATTGTCAACTCGAATCTCCTCGATAAAGTACAATAGTAAAAATCTTTCCAAAGCATTTTCTAATTGCTTTGTGCTAAAAACAGACAGTTTAAAAATTATTTAAAACGTATATAGCTAAATCAGATATACGTAATAAGCTACTGGCGGACAAAAGAGGCATTATCGAGGAGATCAAGTTGGCAAACAAAGGAAACTTACTGGTATGGAATTTAGAAACATAAATAAAATTGGAAAGAGATTTTAAATGAAAAAATTAACTTTTAAACTTAACCGCAATGGAATACAAAATATATATACATGTTAGTAATGAAGAATAGCGAAGGAAAAAGGGTTAAATATATATATAGATGATCACGCATATATATATCTAAGACTAGTCTAATAAAAATGGTTACATAAAAAATATAATTAAATACAACATTTCATAAATATAATTCAATGAAGCAATTAAAAAAGGGTATGAACAAAAAAGGGTAGAAAGTAAATAGTTCAATGGAGGAGAGATATGATTACCGTCCTGGTTCCTTGCTCCTGTTCGACGGCATCGTGGCTTGATCCCACCGTCGATAGTATTTGTCCAGACAGTGAAAGTGGAAATAAGTAGCATGCTTTTATGAAAAGTCCTACAGACACGGCACAGAGTTCAGATGACTATTGAGTGGATACTAAGGCATTTTGATGGTATTTAGGAACCTCAGCGATAGGCAAAGCTATTTATTTGCCTAGCCAAGCATAGTAGAATCCATCAAATTCATATGACTTTTAGCTTGAGCATGTTCAAACTTCTCCATGATTTTGAAGACGACAGTTGTCTAACTTTTTGGAATAAAATCTCCACAAGCAAAATCTGAAAGAGTTCTCCAAAGAGAAATCTGAATGCCAGCAAGAAAACTCTGAATAACCTAGTCTTTTGTTCTCACTTTTATTTATACCCTCTTTGTCAGCTACCTTCTATTGTTTGTATGATCTTAGATCTTGATAAGCCCCCATGCTCCTTTGTTTCAAGGTAACATTTTCTAAAAATAACTTTTACTTTTTTATTCTAAATTTCTTTCTTTAAACTTTGAATTTTATTAATTAAAAAAGAAAGAGAAGGCCATCTTTAATTTGCCTTGAATGGGCTAATTAATTAAAAATATACATTCTTTTAGAAAATGTTGGTGGGCTTATCTCAAAATCAAATCATACTAAATATTTTAACAAGATTTTAACAAAAAAATATATTATTTCTTTTAATAATATAAGCATTTTATTTCAGCAGAATTTTGCATTAACTCATATATATACGCTTGACGTATATATATGTTTGACTAATAGGTTTTACAAGTAATTTTTATTAACAGAAATCTAATCTTAGAAATGGAATTTATTTAAAATGAAATAGTTAAATGCAAATACAAATTATATAAACGTAATTAATTTTAGCTTTAATGCAAAACCCTGCTGATATTGGACTATAAACTTAATTCAGGTCTATAATACTAACTAAGTTTATAGAAGGCTGTGAAGCATGGATCGGACTTCAGATCCATTGCTTCATTTCCCAATAGTTAGTGAGCAAAAAAAAATGTTAAAAAAAATGCTGTTGCTTCAGGTCAGAGGTAAAAATTTTGTGCCAGGTGAGTTCAAGCCTACTCTTTATTTGCTGTAATATTTAATTTGTTACTGACTAACAGTCTTTTTTTCTTTTACTATATAACTAACGGTTTATCCATAATTCAATCTCCTGTATCTTAAATCGAGTCCGTGTTGTTTTTAGTCTAACAAGTTATATTTATCTTTTTACTTTCTAAATTTTCCGGGGTCCAGTGGTACATAAGGTTTTAAGTTTCTGTTTCTAATATTATACTCTCTTTTTAGGCTGAGATTATTTTTCCAAAACAAAACACTTATTCCACACTTCTTTTTTAATGCGTGAGGGCCTTTATATATCGGAAAAAAACTTTTTTACTTCTCTCCGCACTATACTACTTGGCCTCAGATCTCTCAGCCACACTTGCTTCCTTTGCCTGAATTGATATTGGCAGTTTCGTTTTGTCTTCCGATGCAGCACTGCCCATCTTAATCGTTCACTTGTGATCTTTTGGTTTCCTAGTTGGTCTATTTTCTCCTCTTCCACTAAGATTTTGGTTTTGAATACCTGAAGACATGCTGTACCATACTGTAAACGTATTGGAATACCTCCAGTCAAGTTATTCATTCTATTATTAAAGTGTTGTCCCATCTTTTCAGTTTCATTTACCACATCCAAAGTCTGAAGAGACATTGTGCTCTTGCCATCCTCTATGATCTGACAATTTCCTTCTCCACTTTGCCTTTCGTGTTTGACTGACAAGTCCAAGTGGTGAATATCTTTACATGCTTCTTTATCAATCAATGATTTAACCTAAATGTCACCTTGCTCTTGTTGGTCTTGTCCCTTTTCCTTATTATCATCATCTGGTAATCTTTTTGTTACAATACTAGTCTGTTTTTGATGGATTTCCATGTTTTCCTCCAAACGGTTCAATCTTTGCGATGTAATATTCATGAATTCTTGGAACATGTTCATCATCATTTCATTTTCATCTCTCATTTCTTTGATGAGATCTTCCAAATTGTATTTTTGGTCACTATGAATACATATTGACCTATAAACTTTGCCTCTCTTCTGTTCCTCCATTTTTGCCTAATATTGGCTATTTTGTTATATAACAATCCCACCTTATTTGTAAAACATATTTTAATCTTTTTATAAACAATTCAGATACATATATTTTATCACACATATCTAGGAGCTCCTTCTGTATATATATAAAAAATTTAGTTCTTTCTAAAATAAGTCAGTATTCTAAGTTCCAACTATCTGTTTTATTTATATGTTTTCAGAAATTAACTTTGCCTACCTCACGAGGTCCTATCTTAAACCTATGCCTATATGTATCTGTTTGTACATGAAAAAATAAAATCCTGCCATGTCTGTTTTTAATATTTATACTACATATTATTCTCCTCACTTTACTTTATTTATTGTTCTTATATTTCATTTAAATATCACTGATATTTTGTCACAATATAATTAAAATAATACACTTACAGCTTGACCTGGCTTTCTCTGACACCTGAAACAACTAAAAAATGCATTTACATTAATATACAAGTATATATATCAAGGAATATGTGAGCAAAAATATACATAAGTCATGTTTAAAAATTATTTTGGCTCACTACACATACATTTTTATTTTGATCATCTACCTCCTATGGTTTGTTTATTTGTAATCCGATATGAGAGATTGCACTTGCCGACAAATTTATTTGATAAGGGCGCCAGTCGACAAGACAATGGCCATATCAAATATACATATTAATGGATAATGATCCAAGCACACATTGATAAGGTTTATAAAGTTTAAATGCGATTAAAATTTATTTTGATTTTCACTTCACTTTCAAAAAAAAATCTCTGCATGAATAAGTAAATGCTATTTTAAATGACAATATTAATTAAGTCTAAGATGTATACAACTCAGTAAGGTAACATGTCTGACCTGGGTTCGAAACCACGCTACCGTTTTGGTCATGACACAAAAAAATCAATTCAAACAGCCTAAAGTACGATTAACAAAACAAAAAAATACTACAAAAAAATTAAAATAAAATCCCATGATAACCGCCACTCCGAATTATGAACCTGGGATCGAAACCAACTACCATTTTGGTCACAACCCGAAATAGATTAACAATTATCAAGCAATTTTACAGAATCATGCATTGAGATCAAAAACTGTTTAAAAAACATTTATATAAAAACGGGTTTTACCGAACTATAACGAAGTGTATACCATATACACCCATATATATGAATATGTACAACATTAAATAAGCATATATATGACTACATATAAATATACAAACAGATATACCTATACAAATATTTTTTTTATTATCATGTACATGATTTTATTAGAAAGATTTGTCATATTGCAGACCGCATACTCCTATTATTTCAGGCTAGTAAATGCTGGTCGCAAATATAACATGGAAACAATGATTGCAGACATAGACCTATTATTTCAGGCTACTCAGCAATTGAGAACTCTAAAGTGTAAGGGGTCTTCACCTAAACGGTTACTAAAAGGGTCTTCACCATAAAAAAAGGCTTCACCTAACGGTTACTCAATAAATGATTCAATAGCATAATCCGAATTGAGAAAAAAAAATCTTAACTAAAGGTGGCTGACATATATGTTATACAGAAAATACTTTAATATATATATTTATTAAGACGAACATACGCATTTACTATTTATTAAGTTGAAAATCAAATTTGATATTTTATTAACAAAACTTATACTTATATATATTTGCTAGGAAACGTAATTGCAAAATATTTAAGAGTGAAAAAAAGAATTTTGCATGATTATAGTTATTCATTTTATATAAAAACAAAATGCAGAGAAAGTGAAAAAATATTTGCTGACACCGTATGTTGACACGTGTTAATCTGAACTTATCAAAACTATCGATCTTAGAAAAAATTTCTATTAATGGAAAAAATGTTATCTATTAGATCTTTACAAAAATTTATACAAATGGGGAAAAAAATTCTCTTATCTATTTTACTTTTTTACTAAAATATTAACACTACCGTATATATGTTATATTTCGAAAAACATTATTACATCAAAACTTCTCATGTTTAAAGCTGTGCTAAAGTAACATAAAGTATGAAAGCTATTTTAAGGGAGGGCGGGTGGGTATATATTTGACACTTCCGCTGCATTGACGCTATATACTTTATACGACAAAAAAAATAATATGGCACAGGCCATGACAAATCTACTCATTCGGAAAAAAAAATCTTCTTATAACTCTGAAATCTCATTTTATAATCACCAAAAAAAAAAAAAACTAACTAACAAGAGTGTTAACTTTTCTAAATGTAAAATATTCATTTCACATATACTAAACTCGGAAAAAAAAAATGTTTACCTTATGACACATTTAACTTGTTAATTAATTTAAAAAAATGAAATTTGGCTCACGTTAGGAAACAAAACTCGGAAAAATTATACATATATTTTTATATAAATATATTAGACTAAAACAAACTTCTCAGGGTACTACTTTTTCTTTTAAAAAAATGACATTCGTCCACGGTGACAACTCGAAGCAAAAAAAATTCTACGTATAACTAACTATTATTTTGTGTTATTTAAAAAAATCATTATATATATGTGTACAAACCCAAGGGGAAAAAAATTCTACATATATATTATTCATTAATTTAAAACAGAAGAAAGAAAAAACATTATACACACATACAAATGTTATACAGGGCATTGCAGGGTATGGAAATTTTCGGATAGCCCCAGGTTGGGTGCCAGAATGCAGAAAAAAATTAACTGTGACAGTCAGATGATGTATGTTGGTTTAACCCAGTTCGAATACTAAGCAAAAGTACCTTGAGGCCACCCATACACGAGATATTAAATCAAGAAAACTATGACCTCTGCCCTATTCGCCTATTCTCGAGGCTAATTATGAACCAACAACATTATCTGAGCCATACATAAATTATTTTTCAACCGGCCAAGCTTAGCCTCAGTGGTAGAGACATGGACGGGAACACCTATGGAGCTAAATAGTTAAATGTGCATAAAAGTACTATAAAAAATGTGTTTTGCATGCCTGGATCATTGAAAAGTAAAAATAAAGTATTATGATAAAATTAGGAAACTCAAAGCTTTTTAGTTAAATAATATATTTAATTAATAACTTTAAAATATGAATAATGATTTAATGGCCTCCTCTATTCCCCTAAATTAATGAAAACTAATTAGATAATAAAACAGATTAATATGTTTGCAGTCTAAATCTTTTCTTCCCAATTTTATTAAAATTGTCAACTCGAATCTCCTCGATAAAGTACAATAGTAAAAATCTTTTGCAAAGCATTTTCTAATTGCTTTGCACTAAAAACAGACAGTTTAAAAATTATTTAAAATGTATATAGCTAAATCAGATATATGTAATAAGCTACTGGTGGACAAAAGAGGCATTATCGAGGAGATCAAGTTGGCAAACAAAGGAAACTTACTGGTATGGAATTTAGAAACATAAATAAAATTGGAAAGAGATTTTAAATGAAAAAATTAACTTTTAAACTTAACCACAATGGAATACAAAATATATATACATGTTAGTAATGAAGAATAGTGAAGGAAAAAGGGTTAAATATATATATAGATGATCACGCAATATATATATCTAAGACTAGTCTAATAAAAATGGTTACATAACAAATATAATTCAATGAAGCAATTAAAAAAGGGTATGAACAAAAAAGGGTAGAAAGTAAATAGTTCAATGGAGGAGAGATATGATTACTGTCCTGGTTCCTTGCTCCTGTTCGGCGGTGGCGTGGCTTGATCCCACCATCGATAGGTATTTTTCTGGACAATGAAAGTGGAAATAAGTAGCATGCTTTTACGAAAAGTCCTACAGACACGGCACAGAGTTCAGATGTCTATTGAGTGGATACTAAGGCATTTTGATGGTATTTAGGAACCTCGGTGATAGGCAAAGCTATTTATTTGCCTAGCCAAGCATAGTAGAATCCATCAAATTCATATGACTTTTAGCTTGAGCATGTTCAAACTTCTCCATGATTTTGAAGATGACAGTTGTCTAACTTTTTGGAATAAAATCTCCACAAGCAAAATCTGAAAGAGTTCTCCAAAGAGAAATCTGAATGCCAGCAAGAAAACTCTGAATCACCCAGTCTTTTGTTCTCACTTTTATTTATACCCTCTTTGTCAGCTACCTTCTATTGTTTGTATGATCTTAGATCTTGATAAGCCCCCATGCTCCTTTGTTTCAAGGTAACATTTTCTAAAAATAACTTTTACTTTTTTATTCTAAATTTCTTTCTTTAAACTTTGAATTTTATTAATTAAAAAAGAAAGAGAAGGCCATCTTTAATTTGCCTTGAATGGGCTAATTAATTAAAAATATACATTCTTTTAGAAAATGTTGGCGGGCTTATCTCAAAATCAAATCATACTAAATATTTTAACAAGATTTTAACAAAAAAATATATTATTTCTTTTAATAATATAAGCATTTTATTTCAGCAGAATTTTGCATTAACTCATATATATACGCTTGACGTATATATATGTTTGACTAATAGGTTTTACAAGTAATTTTTATTAACAGAAATCTAATCTTAGAAATGGAATTTATTTAAAATGAAATAGTTAAATGCAAATACAACTTATATAAACGTAATTAATTTTAGCTTTAATGCAAAACCCTGCTGATATTGGACTATAAACTTAATTCAGGTCTATAATACTAACTAAGTTTATAGAAGGCTGTGAAGCATGGATCGGACTTCAGATCCATTGCTTCAATATGGATAAACATATAATAATTTCCTGCAGGGAGATAAATAATATTAATTAGACCCAATTGGATAGCATTTCAAAGTTCTCAGCAATAGCTAATGAAACCGCAGGCAATATAACACATGAAAATCTTCATTATGGATTATACTGTTTAAGATAGACAAGAATTTATTATTTAATTCATTAAACTGTTTTAAGCATTTGTTTCAAATTTTCAAAAGTCATTCACAAAGCAAATAACTAATCAGTTTATAAAATTCATTTAAATTCATGTGATTTTAATAAAAAAAATCAAATGCAAAACAGGAGAACAATAAAATAAAAGGAATTTGTATCCAGTTTCATGCTCTTCTACCCATTCATTTATCAACACATTTAGAGATAAGTTAATAATTTATTAATTATATGTCACACATTTTTGTTTCTCATTTCCAGATATGCAATGGTTAGGTAAATGTTTTATCAATAATAATAATAAAGCAGGTTAGTATAGGTTATCTACACACATCATTTCATTTAATCTTTATTCCTTTATAGCTAGCAAAAATTATCAACAATAGTAAAATATGAAGTGTTATATCTATTAATTACATGCATATATATTAAGTTGTTCTCTTGGAATCAGGTTGAGTAAGTAGACACTAGAGTTCTATGAGCAAACAATATTTGATGGTTATTAATTATAGTGTACTCATTGTTTTGCTACCTGACTATTAATATATTTTGCTTTAACATTTCGACTATGGAACTACATCATAATTTTTAATGAGCCTTTTACATTAATGAGATGTCTAATCTTATAAATAAATATAAAATATGGTTTAGTGCAATAATAAGCAAGCAAAATCTGATGGTTAAGGTCCGAGGTTTGCGTTACTTTTGTCACTTTCGGTTCTCAAACTTCTCAGAGCAATAAAGCTATTAAATTACGTATTTATTTACATGTAATATGCAAGCGTGTATTGAAATGTGTATGTGGGTTTTTTTTAACTTCACAAACAACATTATTACAAAAAGTTCTCGTAACACAAACTCTAAATTTATTTGTGATCTATCTTTCTTTTCTTTTCTTTTTTACTGACAATAACTTTTTTCTTTTTAATTTATGAGAGTTTCTAAAGACGCCAGTAGTTCATTCCGTTCATTAACTTTTTTTTTTTTTAAATTAATTATTATATACATGATTTAACTCTTTATTGTTATAAAATGAGTTAGTTTCGTTTTTATAATTATTTTGTTTATTTTATTTAACATTAATATTAAATTAGGTTTTTGTTTGCTGATATACTTAAGAAAAATCTAATTAAATGAAAGTTAACAAAAATGTTTCTACTGTTTAAAGTAATTTCAAATTACTTTATCGATTAATTTAAATATGAATAATTAATTATTATTATTATTAATATTTTATGTAAAAAAAGTTAACCACTAATGAAATTAATTAAAATTAATTAATTTTATCGGAATAGTTGAAACTTTGATCTTCTCAAATGTTCTAAATGGATTATGCCTTTAAATAAAATATATTGTATAAATATTATTTTAGTTTTGCCAGCGTGAAGATATGATCTATTTTCTGAATATAAATTTTGCATGTCCTATTTTTCATATAACAAAATTAATTTTGCAAATGCAAGTTAGTTCAAATACTTCACATATCAAATATCTCATTTGAAAAATAATTATTTCAATATACATGGTTTTTAAAAAATAAAATAAAGTATACTATAATAAACATTTTTTAATGCTCTGTTTTAATTTATATTATTATTAACAATCAGAATATAACCCACTTATAACAAATTCTTAATAATTCTCGATATTATAGCATCCCTCATTTAACTTGTATCAAAAACTACATTATCCCAAAGTTAAGCGTAATATATTTTGACGGCATGTATAATTTTTAGCCAATAAATATTTTAAGATGTCATACCTTTGAAAATCATATAATTTATATACTTTTTACATGCCAAATTAACTGGGGTATTTATTTTAAATCTATATGTAAAGTTACTATTATGCTTGTTTAACTGACAGTTTTAAGAAGCAACATAAGTCAAAAAAATTGTAAATTGCCATTATTTATGGTATTCCCAAGGGTAAAAAATTTGGGGAATATATGAAAATATTAATCCATTCCTTATTTTTTTACAGTGCATTATATTTTTTATTATCGAATGCAAAGGATCAGTAGGCAAATCATATGGATCTGAATTTGTTAACAATTACAAATATATTGGGGAACAGAAGTGTTTTATATATTTTGAAACATCTGCTTTAGTTTGATTTTGCACTTATGAAATACAGTTTTAGAGACATGAAGGGTTGATGTCATTTCATAAATGTATAGCATCTCTTCTATTACACAAGGCACATATGGTTTGAATTTCACCCTAAAATTATTAAAGAGATAGTACTTAGTTGATATTGTTCTATATAGTAGATTGTGGAGGAATCATTTTAATCATAATTAGGGAATATGCAGATTTTTGAAATCTGGCTTAAAGTCTTGCCAATGTACTGGATTGTTTGTGCATGTCTTTGTGGATAGGCTATCTTTTTAATCCTTTAAAGAAGGTCCCAATAAATAATCAAAAGTTATGTTGATTTAATACATAAGCATGGTCAAAAAAGGTAATTTATAAATAAAGATCTACCATAAAGGAATGTAGTTAGTAATGAGATAAAAGTAGTTTGATATTGAAGATTAGGTTAATGTTGCAACATACATTTTAATCTTTATGTAGAATGCAAAGGGTTTAAAACATCAGATTCAGGTTTCATCTGTAGAAATATGAGCAGGCTGTCTTAATTTATGAGTTATAAAATTGAGACTGAAATATATTCTTTGATTACAGAGGTGATCACATTATTAATAACATTAATTACATCCTTGGGCTATAACATGCAAATAACTCATTAAAAAAAAACTATATGGAAAATTTCACAAAAAGCTAAAGAAATTAAGGACAAAATGCTTTCATTTTTTCATATTAAATATATTCACTAGTAAGAATATGGATTTCCTGTGAAGAATAACAGAACCTATAGCCTGTGAATAATTACTGCATAGATAGTTTTAAAAGCTGTATTGTTGATCCAGTCATCATTTTGAATTAATTTGTGGTTTGTAGAATAAGAATGATATTCTTAAGCCTTTTGAAGATTATCAGGACATCATCAATAATAATATGGAATGTAGAGTAATGCCAAGATAGAGTAGAAAAGAATCTGTGCTTCTATTTGTAATTCTGTATAACTTATGAATAACAAAAAACAAATGGTGATCCTGTGGATTATCATGATTATATTTAAAAGATATGCTAAACATTTGTAATTTTTTCATTTAAAGAATCTGTTGGTGAGATATTTTTGGATAGCAGTATTATAAAATAACAGAGTTATAGTAGATGCAATGTGCTGAACACAGATATTTTCCACTTACTATACCAGTGGGTTTTTTTATATTTAGCTAAATTCCATCTTTTTATCTCATATATGAATTTTTGTAATAAGTGTTTTCAGATTGTACAAATATTTGATTATAATTAGTGTCATCAATATATTTTTTCCATTCTTGAATTTAGAACTTGCCTTCATATAATAGAATTTTCATCATTTTATTTTTATTATAAAAGTTGCCTAAATAAAGTAACAAAATGCTGAATTTTATAACTACTTTGGTATAGTGAAACTAGTTTGTTTTTGTTTTTTACTATAACTTATTTATTTCTAGATTCTAGTTAATAAATGAATTTCTCATAAAAGCAATGTGATATTTTATTGCACCACTTTCTTAAAATATTATATAATGTATTCTGGTCAACTAAAGCAAAATTTTTGTCTATCAGTATGAATGAATGAATACATATTTAGTTTTTCCTGATCTTTTCTTAAGATCAGTTTGTATCTCTGTTCATTTTTTTTTTCAATATAAAACTCTAATATATGCCATTTGATTTTGAACATAGTTTTACTTACATGTAGTATAAAAGATATTAGTATGATAGTTTGCATATTCCATTAAGATTTCTTTTGTATGATTAAATATATAAATTAATTATTTCTAATTAGTAGGGCAATGGACTGATTACTTTTATATATTCTTTTTTTTTTGTATGATGATGTTGTCCTCTGGTATCCTGTTTGATATCTTGTAATATAGGTTTTGAACATATTCTTTCTATCTTTTTTTGTTACTTTGGTTTAAAACTGGCTATTGGCATTTTTCATCAAGTTTTCATGAAGCTCAAATTTCCTCTTGCTCTCAGAAATCTTCTTTCAGAGCATTTGTAAGAACAAATTTAAGATTGCTATTATTTTCACTGATTTTTCAAATGTTGTTAGAATATTATTTTTAAAAACATCTTTATTTTTTTTAAATTTGATGTAAACTCCTTTTCTTTTTCAAATATCATTCTATCTTCTTAATCTTCTTTTCTGATTATCTTTTTTTATTTAAACTTTTTATAAGACATAGATATATTATATAAGTTATAATATATGACATGTTTTGCATTCTTCTCCATGTCATTATTTTTCTATTAAAACTAAAGTTTTCTCTTGCTTAGTGTCATGAATTAATCTACTGATTCTGAAAACATAATGTCCTATTCCTATAATTAGAATTGATAGTTTTGGCAGCATGAAAAATATATTGGTAATGAAAAGATCAATGAATTTACAAAAAAACTTTCATTTTTTTTCCCATTTCCAACTTCACTATTGACTAATATTACAAATTCATTTAAACAAATTACACTACTGAAAATTATTTTAGTCATGGATAATCCAATTCTGATGTTCGTTTTTTTGGATGCTTCTATATTTATTTCCAAATGGAATTTTTTACACATATATATCTAACTGCAAACTTCCCTTCTCCATTCTATTTATATATCCAAATTTACTTACTACTCTTTTATCCTTTAAATATTTTCCACTTCTAGCATGACAACTTTAAAATTATTTAAATCACTGAAAGTCCTTCACTTTTTTTATATAATATTTAGGAAATATATAATAATACTTAGGAAGGTAACAATAATATGTTTCTTATATATAATTTTGATTAAACACCAAAATGCAAAAATTCCCAAAAGCTTTTCTTTTTCAAATTAATATATTTAAACAAAGGGAGTAAATTACCTATGACTTTACAGCTCTCTAAATGTCAAAGAATCAAGAATAGAATGAATCCACCTATTCTTGGTAGTGCTGATATTTATAAGCATGCCTTTGTGAACATTGTTGGTAATTCAAAGTGAAATTAATTTATCAATTAGATGAAATGTGGCACAAGAGTTATTAAACTCAAGATTAATTATACAAGGCTAAAAACAACATAGCCTGGAAGGGAGTGATTTACCCCTCTGTTTTATATACATTGAGCTATGTTTAATTTAAAGTTTACATATTAAATCTTAATTAATTATTACAATCAAAGTGTTAAAAGTGAGATGCTGTCTCCAGTCTTGTATAATTAATTATGATTTTAATAATTCTTAAGTGCCTTATTTCATCTGGTTGATAAATTAATTTTACTCTGAATTATCAACAATGTTGACAAAGATATGCTTATAAACACCAGAACTATCAAGAATATGTGGATTTATTCTATTCTTGATTCTCTGATCAACATTAGAATGCCTTCCCATCATAGTCTGGGGCAGAATGATTTGTTTCCTTTGTTTACATATACATCAATTATGTTTAATTTAAATTAATACATTATAAGTAATAGAAATATTATTCCCATATAAAATGTAATAATTATTAGCATTTAAATGTAGAGAAACAACTTTCTCCCTGCAATGTTGTGATTCATAAGAACTATCCAACACTTTCCCATCCTGCATCTATTGATTACTAAAGTTTGAACTTAGGTGACACTATTTTGGGGAAGAAAATTTACTACTGTTTTAAATAAAGAAACTCAGAGAGATCAAATTTTTTTAAATCAGGTTTTAGCAATTGATATTGCCCACTCATAATCAAAATGCAAGACACTATATTCACATTTTACAGTTTTCATTAAAAGCTACTTGTTTTAAAAAGATCTTTTAAAAATATATTTAATTATGATTATATTGTGGTTTGTGTTTCATTGCTTCACCTATTCATATAGAAAGTAGGTTGAAGTAAAAAAGGGTTTCCCTCTTTTCTTCAAAGCATAAGCTTGTGGTTAAGACCTGTAGAAGTCCCTACCATCACATTTTCGTGTGCATATTCTTGAGGTTTACAGCCTTAGTAAATATTACTTATTGTTTATTATAGCAATTTTATGCTTGGATTTATCAGAATTTTTCACAGAATAAATTTTTTTAGAAGCCGTGAATTTCTTTATGATCAAGATATATGATTATTGTGATTTAATTCATCTTTGCTAATGCAGTCTTTTTTTTAGATGCATAATTAGAAGTTTAAATAATGCAAAAGTAAACATGGTTTTGACCACCAGTATTTGTCAATCATTTGGATTTAGTAGTAGTTAGTGTCTGAAATTTTATTTTTTTCCTGCGTTTTTTTTTTTTTTTTTGGTGATAAATTAAAGTTTCCATATTCTATGTCTAATACTTCAGTTTATAAGTCTGAATTGTATTAAAACATTTGGCATTGCATTTTTAATGCTTTCACAACTGGGGAAAAAATCATTAATATCTTAAATGATTTTGTTAACTTGTGTTTTATCATTTTCTGTCTCTTTGCTAATCATAAATAGTTAATTTCAAATCAAAATTATTCTTTGAATTAGTGATTGATTTATATCAAATAAAACATCATATGATTTCTTCTGATTACTTTCAATATCTGCATTAGGAGCATTAATTTATTTTAATTATTCTATTCAAAAACCATCTATTGTAATATTGAATTAGTTGATACTAGATGATAGTGTCAAATTCAGGGACTAATTTCTAGCTGTTGACTTTTGTCGATGCTCTTTAGTGATGAAGTCCAGCAGTCAGTATTAGTCTGGGATTTGAATATGTATTACAATTTATTGTCTATTAATTATTCAAACTTATTATAAATAGCAATGGAATGAAATAAATAGAGTGAATGACAGACTCTAGAATTTAAGATCCACGGATTGCAATCCAGCTTTCTCACTTCCAGTACTCAAACATGTTTTGAACTCCCAATCATTAAAACTAGTTAATTATTTTTTATTCTAATGATTGATTTAAAGAATCATCATAGAAACTCAATCAAAGATATGTATTTGTGTTTGCTTTATGGATTTATGCATGTTGATAAAGTTTAATATGAAGGCTTTTTCTATAAATAAATTTTTATTTCTTTACTTGAGTATTGTTGTTTTATATGTTACTGGATTTCCTTTTAGATAGGACATGATATCATTTTTTAATTATTTAAAGCATTCTGATTTATTGTGAGCTATTTATTAAATTTTTGAATTTCAAAAATAATTTTTAACTGTAAAAATATTTTAAATCATTATATTTAAAACTTGTATAAATATATAAAATAAAAATATCCTTTTTCAGGAAGAAAATAGAAAAAAAGAAACAATTTATTGCTGCCACTCAATAGAAAGAGTTCCTGTAGAGTGAAAAAACTGTAAATGACAAAATGCAATAAAATTCAACTTTCATGCATTTTAATTTTTGCGTTAAGTAAAAGGTTTATCCATATATATATATAAACTAAGAATTACTTGCAGTGAGAATCGGAACAACTAAACAAGTTATTTTGAGGAGTAATAAAATTAAACCTAAGAAAAAATTTGTTGAATGTTTTGTTTAGAGTATAGATTTATACAGGGCAAAAGTAGAGACAATTAAAAAAAATGAAATGAAGGAATTGAAGTTTTTATTGACAAGAATTGGGACTTTATGATTTTTTTCTAATTTCCACACTCATACCAATACACAATTAGAAACAAGTTACTTAGTGATAAGTAGGAAAGATAAGATCAGTAATGCAAAATAAGTAAAGAGAATAAGAGAAAATATATCTATGTATTTTAGACATTTAAATTGGGCATGTGATAATGATAGAGAAATTAGAAATATGCATTGCAAGGCACTATTGATATTTTGCAAAAAGAATAGGAAGAATGATTTAAAGTTTGAAAAAAGAAGAAAAAAATAATTTTAAAGAGGAAATAGCTATGGACTTTTGATAAATATAGCAAAAGATAGTCTTAGAGAATGTGGTCAGGTTTGAATAGTAGGACTAACCTTTTGAGAGATAACTAATTACAAAGATGCTGATTATAATCACTTTTTGGCATCTGCTTAGCCCAAAACAATAAATGACAAAAATATATTTGAAAAACAGTACAACAAAGGTATAATCACAAATGTAAAAAATGCCCAATTTTTTCATATGCTATATAAGATACAAAATCTATATCATACGATCTGTAACTTCAACTCTAGGGATTTTTTTTTACTTTGAGATTGTTTTATTGCACTACACTTGTAGCTTGTAATGCAGATTTGAAAAGCTTCTGTGTGCAAATAGTTATAATTAAGGATTTTAAAATTTTCATTTCTGTTGTTGATTTGATAATCAATAGTCATAATTCCTATTCTCATTTGCTATTAGTAACTTTTGTGTGTGATACAATCCACCTTATGTTTTTTTTCATGCTATTGCTAAGGCTGTGAGACTGTTATATTGTCATCAATTGAATGTTGATACCCGAATTTTATTTTCATGATTTGATCATCTTTTTTCTGTTATATATACAAAATAAAAAGGTATATATACTGTAATTAGTATATAATTTATTTTTATAATTTGAGTTTTTAGATTATTGTAGCCATTATTTTGACTTGAAGAACTTTAACAACTTTTTGGTTTTTCACTCGAACAACACTGGGGAGATTTGTTATATCTGATGTGAAATCCAATTTAGTCTCTTTCCAGTTTTTAATTGATGTCACAACTTTTTTTTCTTTTACATATATTTAAATCAGAGTTTTACATGCTGAAATCATGAACATTTTATGCATTTTACAGCATTACAGCCAATTTCTGTATTCCTAGTCCTATCATATTTAAACTCTTATTGGTCTTTTTCTGTAAATAGTGATATTGTAGATCTTTCAGTTAATTTGAGATGATAAAATAAATAAATCAGCAGATTTTTAAAAAATGTATAATAATCTTCCAGGTGTTGAATAATGGGATATATTTGGGGAACATTTATTTGAACATTTTAATAATCTCCTATATGCAGAAGAAATAAACATAAATTAAAGGTGTCTTTTTTCGTTGTTAATATTTTTTTACCATGAATATATTTGAATAAATCTTTTAATTTTTTATAGTTGTTTTTTTTTTTATTATATTTGACAAAGACGAAGGTATGAACAGTTTTACATAACATATCAGATGCTAAATCTGATAAATTATCCAAGTTAATTTGCTTATTAAAATTGATGAAATCATATGGACTTCGGTTTTTCTTTAACAATCATTTCATTTTGCATATAACTACTGATCTAACTATTCAATTACATGCTGTTGTTTGTGTTTTTATTTCATTTCTGTCAAATTTTTATTTATATTTATTAAGCTAAGATTCAAATCTAAGTATTTATTTGCTTCACTTCCATTTTTTCTTGAGTGTTTATTTTTCATTTTCGAATTTACAATACGTGTGTGTGTGCATCTATTTTATTTTTAGAGCAAAAAATATGCATTTTATAAAATATATAAATTATATAATATTTTAGCCATCATGGATGGATCTTTAGACTTCACTCTTTTGCTTATTTGATATTTTTTATCTTTAATATATTTTAATTAACTGTTTTTTTCCTGTTGGTTCGTTATTAGAATTTGCTTTCAAAATGAATCTACATCAGCAAAAATACGCCACCCAATTTTAAATTAATTGTTCACTTACTTTTATTATTTTAAATCTCCACAATTTGACTAAAAGTTTATTAAATATTGTTTTAGAAGTATTTCATTTTTTTGATGTTTAGAATGATGAACACAGAGCTACAATATTCAAAAGTAAAGTTTTCTGGAATTGATTATTAAATGAGGAAAGCAAAAAAAAATGTCTTCAATTGCATAAACTGTCATTTTGTTACTTATCACATGATCACTTGTTTTTATTATGTACTGGATAACATTCAAAACACATTTATATGATCAGCAACTTTTAGTAAGAGTAAAGTCCTTTTGAATTCTCTGAATAATAAAAATCAATATTATATCACTTTCTCATATTCTTTTATTCATATGGTTCCAAGAGCAGATCTCTTCATTTTTCTCTAAAATCATCTTTTCTATGTTTAAGTAATCAATAGCCATCAGATGAAAATTATATTAATGTACATTACATCATCTTCTGGACGTTAATTACTCAAGATTTCAGTTGGTAACTCTAGAGTAAAATGAAGAAATTTATCCTTAGTAAACTTCATAACAATATTGCTTATACCAA
Source organism: Epiperipatus broadwayi (assembly GCA_028023455.1). Lineage (NCBI taxonomy): Eukaryota > Metazoa > Onychophora > Udeonychophora > Euonychophora > Peripatidae > Epiperipatus > Epiperipatus broadwayi. Next base: position 954,164 of record JAQFVV010006293.1, read on the forward strand.
CATCAAAGAATTTTCTTTTGCTGAATATTTTTGCATTAAACTTTGTTTAAATATATTTAAGCTTGTTTAATTTTCATTGTAAAAATCTTTTTTTAAAAAAAATTGATTAGTTATTGAACATAAACTAAAACTTTTTTAATAAGTCTTAGTGCTAAAATATTCAATAAATCAAAAGGTATTTCAAGTCTTTAAAAAAAATCTTTCAATAAAAATCAGATAAACCTGAATAATTTTCAAACCATAAAATTACAATTAATAACATAATATTCAAGAAAATAGAATATATAAAACTGCAAATGTAGTAGATGAACTATCTTTGAAATTAAAACTTCTCTCAATTAGTCAAATTGGTTAATTTTGATATCATCATTACAGCAGACTTTCTATCAAAGCTACCAAACTCAAAATTATCAAATTTTCCACTACATAAAATTTAAAATACTTACTGAAATTCTCCAAAGTTACTTCTATTCAAGAAATATTGATCTCTGTTTAAAATATGTTGGCTCTTACTTTGTTATTTTTTAGTCTTCAAATAATTTTCACACTCTGATATTATCCTAAACAAAATCATGAATTGTGTATTTAATTATTTTAATAGCAAAATAGAATATTTTAATACATCTTGACACATCCCATTACTATGTAACAAACACTCAGCATGTTAAGTTGATGTATACTTCTTAAGCATTATGTGATCATCTAAGCACCATTCAAACATAAGTTATTCTGTACTTTCACTTATTTTTGCATGTGTAGTATTTCAAAAACATACAGTTCAAAGACATATATGTAGAACTTTTTAATGGTTCTAATTTTTAAAATTATAAAATATGTTTCTGATTCATTGAAGAAAGCATAGGAATATCAATTGCTGGATGATGGAAGCTTTTTTGTAGGATAATAACTATAAAATCTTACCTTAAATGCTTTATTCAGAAAGATTTATTAACTTCAGATCTATGGAGACAGAACAAATTACATAGAAATACCTTTATCTTAATCAATATTATATCTGCATAAACAATCAAAATAATTTGGACTCTTGCATCAGTTCATAAATAGTGCTCTAGTAAAATTTCAACATTTGCAAAGCAGATTAAAAATGATACCTGTTAATTTTTCAATCATTTGTGGTATTAGAATTATAAAGTTCTTAATGTTTTCTACAAAATTAAACAACCATATCAACTTATTACTGATATTTCAAACAGAATGTAATTAGATATTAAGGGCAGTATTTTTTCTATCACACTACTATAGAGCCATATTTTGTAAGCATGAAAAATCAATGGATATCAAATAGTTGTGACAGCTAAATTTCCAGATTAATTTTGGGCTATTGGATGCTATTCAGCAAAAAATACAACCAGAAGCCACCATAAATTTTAGTGTTTCCTAATGAGCTGAAAGATTTAAATAATCTATGGATCCAAATTAACTTCATAGTGTGCTACATAAGGTGTTAACAACTTTAATGACTCCAATTTTATGTCATAAATTACCTTTTAGAATAACTTGGAACAGTCATATATTGCTTTGTTTAATAATCTAAAGTAATTTATATTCATATGTAAATATATCTTATAGTAAGTGAACTAACATAATGGTATCTTTAATCTATACTTGATTTGCATTTGTCAAAATTAATCCATTTAACTTTTGAGCTGTTCACATAATTATAAATAATCAAGAAATATCAGTGTTTTACAAACTTTGTTGGTAAAACAAAAATAATAAATAGTTGAAACATTTTTTGTCAAAATTTTTGATAACATATTATGTCTTTATAAATTTGGAGTTGCATATTTATGTGCATTGGTGTAAGTTTGCATGCAAGATATAGTTTACATCATTAATATATTTTTAAACTTTTATTTAAAGGCAAGTTTTATAATTTAAGAAGTTATTTGGATGTAATTTTTGCTTTAAATATTATGATTGGCCTCTTTCAAAGCTTAATGTGTGTGTGTGTGTTAAATTTTTTGCTTGAAGCAATTTAGCTATCAAAATAATGTATATCACAACAATGACAATAATAAGTAGAATTAAAAAAATATCCAATCAAATGGATTTATTGATCAGGTGTTCATAAGATGTTTGGGTGCCAGAAGTACCAGAACTGGAATCAGTCTGAGGATCTTGCACTCCAGAATCTGACCTTCTATGATCACACTGAACCATGCTGGGCAAATAAATAAAATATAGATCCTCGTAAATAATATAAAGATTTAAAAGCATAAAGTCAGTAATGGATTAGAGGCTTTAAAAATGATTGGTAGATTAAAATGGTAAAGAAAATGCAGACATTTGTTTCCTGTGGGTTTAAACTTTTTTTGAAAGTAGTAAAAGAAATATGGATGTGAAAACTATAGGATCCTATTAAATCTATGGATAGTCTTCTTTTATGTGATAATGATACTATTATGATTATATGGAGAAAGTATTTTGACCATTTTTTGAATAATGATATTGAAATTTTGATAATTGCTTTAAAACATTTATCCATGTTATTTATTCATTTAGATTTGAACAAAAACATCCAACATAATGAAATTAAAATACTCCAAACTAATGAAAATTTTTAGGAATATATCATCATTGATCATATTCTGTCCTGTGAACAGATCCAGAAAGCAATCACATCACAAATTCATTCAATTCTCCACTCTATTCTCTTCATTGTCCAGTTCTTTAATTCCACAATATCTCTCTTCATTTCTTACAACATCCAGCAAAGTTAATATTTTCTGACCTTTCTTCTTGTTTCTATTCACCATTCCCTCCAAAACATCTTTCATTAAACTATTCTTTCCTTTTAATATATGCCCAATGCAGTTTCTTTTTATATTTTTAATTTCACCAATATATCTGCTTTTTTTCATTTACTCTTTTCAAAACTTCTTATCATTTTATTCATTTAACTAATTTTTTATTCTTCTTCATGAGTACATCTCAAAGGCTTCCAATCTGTTCATAATTTTTTACTCATCGGTTATGTTTCATCATCATTATCAACCATTATCAATCCACTGCAGGATGAAGGTCTCTCCAAGCTTAATCCATCTTCTCCGATCTTTAGCTTCTCTTCTCCACATCACCCCTGCACACTTTCTTATTTCATCCATCCATCTCACATGTGGCCTCTTTCTGGGTCTTTTACAATCTCTTGGAATCCAGTTTAAAATTTCAATTGTCCATCTTTTATCATCTCTTCTAACAATATGTCCAGCCCAACTCCACTTCAATCTTTTAATTTTTTCAATGAGGTCAGTAACACCTGTTTGTTCTCTTACCCATACATTGCATTTACGATCTCTTCTTGTTACTCCCAACATACATCTCTCCATACTTCTTTGAGTGGTCTGAAGTCTCTGAATTGCTCTTCTATTAAGTGTCCAAGTCTCATATCCATAAGTAAGAACTGGTAAAACACATTTTTTAAAAACCTTCCTTTTCAAACACATAGGCATATTTCCTTTTAGTATCAAGTTATTTCTACCAAAAGCACTCCAACCAAGTTTAATTCTATGATTAATTTCCTCCATTATGTTTTCATCTGTATTAATAATCTGACCAAGGTATTTGTAACTGTTAACTTCTTCTAATTCATCATAATCAATCTTTATTTTCATATTTTGAGCAAATCGACTAAACATTACTTTAGTCTTTTTAACATTTATCTTTAGTCCTACTTTCCTACTTTCATCTGATAATTCCTGCAACATTTCCTGCAGATCTGAAGCATTATTTGCAAAAACAACTACATCATCTGCGAAATCTAAATGACTTAAATACTCACCATTTACTTTCACTCCTTTAGTTTCCCATTTTAATCCACAAAATACTTCATGCAGCACTGCTGTAAAAAGTTTTGGAGATATGGAGTCACCTTGTCTTACACCTTTCTCAATGTTGACTTTCCCAGTGTCATTATGTAATCTAATTGTTGCTATTGCATTTTTATAAATATTCTTTAAAATATGACAATATCCTGGATCTATACCTTGATGATCCAATGCTTTAATCACTGAAGAAATATTTATAGAATCAAATGCCTTTTTATAATCTAAAAATCCTAAGCATAATGGCAACTCATATTCATTTGTCCTTTCTATAACTTCTCTCAATACCTGGATATGATCTACTGTATTAAAACCACTTTTAAATCCGGCTTGTTCTCTTGGCTGGTGGAAATCCAATGTTCTCTGTAGACGAGTAGTAATTATATTGGTAAAATTTTTATATACATACCATTTAATTATACTTTTTATTAATTATCTCTTCAAAGGTCCACAGAATACTTTCTTTCTTGTAATAAATGCTTCTTTGCCAAACATATTTTTTTAACTTTATCTTTGCATCTTATATTATCACTCAATCAATTCCCCAAATATCTAAATCCATTTACCTGTTTAACTATATTATTAAAAAATATATAGACCCTTAAAATTATATCATTTGATCTTAAGAATGCTTCAAAATATTTCACTTTATAAAAATAAAAGAAATAGAAAATACTGCAATAATTAACATAGAATATCATGATTATTTTCTACAGCAAGATTTTTTTTTCAACTTTTGCAACCTATTAATAAATATAGGTCTATATATATTGTACCTTTTGTTTAGGCTAGACATGCTAAAAAAGTCAATTTAATTTTTTTTTAAATTAAAATGAGTATAAGTGGTGTAATGTTATAATTCTAATAGTAATATCTGAATAGATTTAAAGCTTATTAAAATTAATACATAGGAAGTTAAAGAATATTTTAAAGCTATTTTAATTGTTAAAATTGTAGAAAGAAAGCAGAATAATTTAATATTGTATGGCTAAAATAAATGGTATTAGTTATACTTAAAAATATAGTGAATATCCTGTTAAATAAACCTTTAAAAGACACTTATTTTTAATATAATGCTAAATATAGTTGAATAAATTAATAATTTTATCTTTAAAATAAGTTAAAATTGTGTAATAATTATTTATTAAAGTTCTTCATATTTGAGTATCAAATGTTTTAATTTAATAGTTGTTATTTAAAAATGTCAAAATTTACTATTATAAATTTCATTATTACATTTAATATTTTTTAATATGTATTATTTTTGTAATTAAATATTCATTTAATTTTATTTCAGACAGTAAGTTTCAAAAATTGCAAAATTTTTGACTGGAAAAAACAGATCACATGACTGGTAATATGAGTGTATTATGTTTGCATAAATTCAGAGAAAATTTTGAATTGCTTTCTAAAAATTATTCATAAAATAGAAACATATGTGCATGATAAAATAAATCTAAAATAAATATTATTTAATTTTTAAAGATATTTTAAACTAGTGAATGTAGACAGAAAGTGCTAAATTTAAGCTAAATATTTTCTTATAATTTCATAAATTAGTAACGAATTAATAAAATGTATCATTTCATAATATTTTTGTTTAATTATAAAATAGGTTGGATATTAAATTTTTCTTATGTTTATTATTTATAGGATGACTCATTGTTTTATATCTAATTTTTAAAAGTACTCAATTGGGAAGTATATAAATGAATCTATAGTCTGATTATTTTTATCCAATCAAATCTTTTTAAAAAGTAGGCATAAATACTGTCTATAATTAAGTTAGTTTAGAAAGAGTTGAGTTTTTTAGTAATCATTGTGTTTTGAAAATTATTATTGTTAAATAGTATCAAGTTATATTACTATTGGTTAGTAATATAAGAAAAACTAACAGTAAATTATCTAAATTTTTAATATTTTATTTTCAAAAAAAGTCAAAATGATTAAGAAAACTAATATTTAGTTCAACAAAATGTGTGAATAAATCTACTAAATTTCCTAACAGTAAATTATTTTGAAGCTTGGTTAAAATTCATTGGTAAATTATGGAACAGGAACTTATCGTCTCATGAATGGGAAGATTAAATGAAAAAACCTGAAGAATTTATAGAAGCACAGATTTTACAGTGTTATATGAAATTTTATATATTTATTTACATGGAGTATTTCAAAATTGTATGCATATATTATCCAAAGGTATGTTACATATAGTGAATATGTCTGTATTTATAAAGTGAAAAACTTTTAAAAAATATTACTTGAAGAGAAATTATTGGAAAAGACAGAAATGCAATTTACCTCTGGACTTTATAAGACATTTGAGGTTAGCTATAAAATATATTGCTCACAATTATGACATTATTTTGAATGATTAGAGTTTAAAAATATTTATCTTTGAAGCAAATTTTATATTTGGACTTGTAAAGGAAGTTATTTTGAAGATAAATGCTATGAAAAATATAATTGCTAAAGAGAAAATTGTCATATTAAATAAGCAAACATTAAAATATAATTACCTGTTGTTCTAATTGCTGTGATTTAATTTTAAAAAAGAAATAATGGTTAATGAAAGTAAAAATATATTTTATCAAGAATAAATAACCTTTTTAGTATTTAAAACCTGGATTCATTTATTACTTTATTTGAATATGAATTGAAAATGGAAAAATGTCTGTTTTATCCTGGAATTACATATTAATAAATATGACCATGAATGATGTATGTTCCTGAACAAATTGGAAACTACATACATGCACAGAAATAAAATGACTTACCTTTCAAATGGATTTTTAAATACTATTGAATAAATAATTGTTATCCTGGAAAGATTTACAAAAATGGATTGTATTGAAGATCTTTTAACAACAGGATAAACAATATTTTCAAGGATTTTACCAGATTTTAAAAGTCAACGATTTTTTATTTTTATTTTTATGCAATGGGGAGGAAAGTTTGAAAGAGAAAAAAAGCTTTGCGCACAACCCCTAGTTTATTAGCAGTACTTTTAAATAAGGACTTGTATGATGTATGAAGAGGAGAAATATCTAACTTTAAATTTTATTATTAGTTATTATTTTTTAAAAAATACTAACATTAGAATTTAAACTTATTTTTAGGTTATATTAGATAAGTTGCAACAGTAGACACTTTTAATTATCATAATTTTAATTTTAAAATCATTTAGCAATTTTTTTAAAATATTGGAAACATTTCTTTTAAAGTATGATATTTTATAATGAGTGTTGGATAAAAGGAATTTTATGATTTTTTTATATTATTGTGTAACTTGTAACAGAAGACATAAAAATGTGATAATGTTTTAATCACATAGGTAATTTAAATTGTTTTAATTATCATATATATTTTAAGAATTACTTGGAATTTGAATATTCATATTATGCTATGGGAATGAATGGATATATAGATGTGTGAATTAATAACACATACAGATTTTTTTATTAAAGATATAAACTATAAATAAAAATATGCATATATTTTGTTTTATATTATAAAGTACCATTATGTCTTTATTAATTACCATAATTTTTTATGTTTTTTTGCTAAGTAAAACCATATTATATTTATTATAAATATATGATTATTGATCAAATATTTTAATCAAAGTCATTTGTATTTGTGGCAAAGCTTAAATGTGTGAAATCATTTTTTAAAGTATTCATAGTTTGATAAATTAATGTAACTTTGTTTATAATTGGGAAAATTGCTTAGTTTATTTTGTGATGTAGATTGTTTAAATCTATGTGGAATTTAGATGATAGTGAACAGGGGAGTGGGAAATGAAACCCTGGATGTTTATATTTGTAGGATGTGTCAAGAAGATAGGAGAATTAGCCTATATTATATCAGAATAGTTGTTATACAAATGCAGTTAATGTAGCCCTGTATTATTGTATTTATTTCCATAGACAGTGTTTGATATTTGTATTTTAATATTCTGTAAGTGCTGAAAGAAAAACCAAGACATTATTCCCTTTGGGTATTAGATTAAGTCATACCTCTTGCTTCACACTGCTTTCCATGTAATAAATTATTTTATACTATTGAGTCTTTATTCTAGTTATTCCTTCGTATCCTATACATTATATTGCTATATTAATTTCATTAGTAATGTATTGTGGAGTTGAGTATTATGAAAGTAGAATAACGAATAAACTTAGAATGATGAATTGTTTTAAAAAAAGGCAAGATAGATTTTGGAATTAAGTAGAAATGCAAATGATTTTGAATGTTTTATACTGATGATGAACATGATAAAGGATTCATGACTATTCCTAATATATTTTTAAATGGTTTTTAAATATTTTTCAATTTTTTATAAATCAACAATATTTTTGAAATAATGCATATTTTACAATGAAACATATAATGTAATAGGATCACCATTTTCTATCTATAATGCGATATGCATATATATAACTATGAACATATATATGCATGTCATGTATATTTTATTCCTTTTTTTTTCCTTTTAATTCAACAACCCTTTTTTTTTATTGGAATTGATAATGTCCAGTCAAGTTTGTAAAAATGGTTATATTAATACATTGGACTGTTATTATAACGTAATTTCCTTTTCGGATTGTAAGAATTCTACAAACACACACAAAAAAATTAGATTAAAACATTTGGAGATTTGCTATTTCTCACCCAGCATATTTATGACCTCAAGAGCCAATCTTATATTAATATAAGAATTATGCTGGAGAGCTGGAATACCAATATGTAGAATTATAAGATAGTAACCCTTGACTAGCTTGTTCAGGGTGGGTGATTATTTAATCGTGGGAAATATGTGGGGGGTTATACTACATGAGACACACTTTCTTCAATCTAATAGTTACTACATTAATTTTAAATTCTAGTAATCTAACAAACTCAAAACAAAGAAATAACACAAATATATGTAAGTTTCATTTAACTTTAATCTTATAACTTTTATTTCTATATTATTTATATGACCCAATTATTGTGTGCTCAAAATGATGAGAAACACATTCATACACACACACTGCATAGAAATATAAAAAAAATGCAATAGAAAATACAAATAAAAGGAAAATAATATCAGTTTTATCCGGATACACAATAAAAAATCACTTTAAGTTCAGAAGAAGAGTTAATTAATAATGTTTATGTGGAAAGTTTATGTGTAGTTAAACACTAACATTTGAAATATTAGATGAATGTAGGTGGTAAATGTGCACATTACCTGAATTTCTTTCTTCTCCATGGAAAACTAAAGGTGAAATTCTTCTTTTTAATATGTATTGCATTTGATGTAATGACCATAGAAATAGGTGATTTTGGTGGTCCGATCTGCTTTATTGATTTTCTATCTGCTAATATTGTTGGAGCTTGATCTTGGTGTTGGAGTGACTAGTTCCCATTAATAATATTCACTCTTCCTGCAGCAACTTCAGTATCTTTGGGGGTAGGATTGTAAAGCCTAGCATGCTTATGACTCTACCCCAACCTGCTCATAATTGATGAGATCTTTTCATTTCTATGGACAAAGCGAATAAATGTTTTTTTTAATTTTCTTTTTATAGTCCCCCTCCCCTTTTTCTAGAAAGTTCTGCCACTCAAATCCAGATTCTTTTAGAGCAAAAGCTTTTAGCACCTCAAAAATGATTTTTACTCTCCTTAATTAAATTCTTCAAATATAGATCGTTATTTTTCAAGATGTTTTTTCATTTAATCCCTCCAAAATAAAATTTAAGGGCTTCCATCTTGAAAATAAAATATATTTCTATATGCATTTTTCTTTATTTCTTTTAATAGTATTAATATTTTCATTCCATACAGCACTACATACATGTGTTTTCAAAAAACAAAGAGCATACATATCCCCACCCCTTTTAATGTTTTAAATCCCTACTTAGAATTATAAATATAAATATGAAAAAGGAATAAACAAATTCAATTAATTGAGATATATTGATGCATATATAGGAAAGTTTACTTTTTGAAACAGATATCGAACTCAGCCCTGTTTCAATATATTAAGGCTATCACCTTAAGACTATGCCCTGAACTTTGACAGTAGGGACCTCTACAAATCTTAAACACAAGATTAAAGACTTTAAAAGACAAGAAACATATACTAAAACTTAGAATGGTACCAAGCAAATTATTTTAATACATGAACAAACATTGTTTTTGTCACTTTATATTTTATTAACTTAAAATGACCTAAAATATATTTTGATTGATAAAAAATATTATGCTAAGTATTTTTTTTTATATTTACTGCAAGTAAGAGAGAATATTTTCTTATTCATTTAACTAGTAATAAACATAATATAATTCTGTAAGGTGAATGATAGAATTTAAATATTTATACATGACAAGTATTCCTAAGTAAAAGTTCATAAGCCAGAGTGAAAGCTTACATATTAATGATTTTTATATTGGTAATTTGTAACCTAATATTTTTTATGTTTTAATTTCGTATATATTTTGTTTTAACTTTAGTAACATATTTGTTAGTTTTTATTATAAATTGTAAATTTATTGTATAAAGTTGTTTGGTTAAATAGAATAAATTTGTTAAAGTTGCTTTATAAAACATTTGCCAGTGTTATTATTGATCTATTTATTTCCACAAGATTTGATCCACAGAATTTTCAAAATTGAATATATAACATATTTTGCACATTATAAATAAAAATAATTTATTAAATGATAATTATTGATCAGAACATGGTACTGAAATATCACATAGTATAATATTATTTTTAATCATAATTTAACATATATAATAACTGCTATATGATTAAATGTATTTTCTATTGCCACATTTTGGTCAGATTATATCATACTTTTAACACACCATGTGAGAAATAAAAGAATTGTGTTGTTGTTGTTGTTGTTGTTGTTGTTGTTCTTCTTCTTCTTCTTCTTCTTCTTCTTCTTCTTATTATTATTATTATTATTATTATTATTATTATTATTATTATTATTATTATTATTATTATTATTATTATTATTATTATTATTATTATTATTATTATTATTATTATTATTATTATTATTATTATTATTATTATTATTATTATTATTATTATTATTATTATTATTATTATTATTATTATTATTATTTTGACCTGATTATTGGATAGTAAATGTTTTATCAATTGTTACTTACATTAAGTGTAGGAATATTATCTTTATTATTATTATTATTATTATTGTTGTTGTTGTTGTTGTTGTTGTTTAGGTGTAGTTGAGAATGATATAAAATCCCTCATCATATTTGGCTACAGGATTTGAAAGGTTAGGTAATGATTTCATTTAAAGAACCTGAGATGATTATATTTAAATAACAGAGATTATAATTTGTTTAGTATTATATATTAGATTATTTGTAACATTTTAAAATCGTAAGAATACTATAGATTTACATTCTTATTTGAATAAAAAGAGGGGGGGTAATAGTATTCTTTGCCATTGAGATTATGTCCTTTGGGAGATGTTCTCAATGTAGTCCAAAAACTATACCTTCACTAAATGTCTCATGATTATTATTAGCATATTATTTATTTATTTAATCGAACCATATATTCTTTGTTATTAATTTTTGAGTTAGTCTAACAGTAGAAATTATTTTAAGATAGTGTTAATATTCGTTTCTATTTCATTAAGATTTAGAGTTTTGCCCAGAGCCTTACTTGTGTATATTTCATTAATCGATTTTGGTGATGGTACAATATATATATGCCAATTTAAAATTTGATTCAGTAGATTACTTCCAATTATAAAAAAAATAGAGTATTAATACTTAGTAAGGTTTTAGAGAATCAAAAGGCACCATAAATGTGTTTTTTTGCTGTCAAGGAAGTAAAAAAAAAAGTATTATGAGCAACAATAATTTATATACTAATTTTATTGGTTTGGTCAAAACATTCCATTATTTTAAAAATTTATGACAATTTTTGAAATTCATAGGTTGTTCATCAATAAATTTTGTGTGTGTGTGTGTGTGCGTGATGGAATGAGAGAGAGCAGTACTATTGCTGATTGAAAATCTGAGATAGTTGAAATGGAAAACTGTAATCAAATAAGAATGTGCATTATCTCCAACTTTATTTTCCATTTCTATTACAATGGTTATAAGAATAGCTTATAATAGCATGCAGCTTTATGAGGCATTCAAGTGTAATGTAGATTAAAGGATGAGTTTTCTTTAATTTAAACTGATATAAAAGCAACAACAAAAAGTTTACCTTCTCGATTTTTATACTATACTACTGAATATTATATATATATATATTAAGAAGGGATTTGAACCCAGATTTTCAAGTTCTCAAGTTCCCTACAGCTATCCACTTCATCTTATACAACTATACACATGACCACATACATATGAAAATGATAAATAATCTCCAATATATGTATTTTGTGCTGAACCAGCACTCATTTGTTGGTCCAGATCATCATCTCCCACACACATATATTAGTGCTCAGTTTATATTATACTTTAATGAGCAGACTTCAATATTCTCCATCTTCCAACTCTTCAGCCATCCATATAATTGAAAATCTGATGATGGAAAACTTAAAACCCTTATTGATGCCAATATTGTTGTCATACCCATGTTGATTTAAATCACTCCGACCCTTTATATATAGGACCTTAATATGTTTATTTAAATACACAAAAGAGGTATAGGCAAAATATAGGATGAATATGTAATATTTAAGTATGAGTATATTGTCTGTACTGAACTTAATGTAATTTATAAGAGGTTTGCACAGTTATTTGCACCAACCTATATAATTAATACATGTCACCACATACATTTACAAAAGAGAAATTATCTCCACTGTATGTATTTCATGCTGAACCAGCATTCCATTGGTCCAGATCAGAATCTCTCATACACATATATAATCAGTGCTCAGTTTATATTAAGATAGCAAATCTTTATATTTTAATGAACAGCCTTCAATTTCTCCAACTCTTCAGCCATCCATATCATTCAAAGTCTGATGATGAAATGCTCAAAGTGCTTGTTGATGCCAATATTGTTGTCATACCCATGTTGATTTTAAGTCAATCTTACCCTCATGTATAAGACATTAATATGTCCATTTAAATACACAGAAAAGGGATAAGCAGAATATAGGCTGAATATGCAATATTTAAATACAAGTATATTGTCTATACTAAATTTAGAAGAGATTTGAATTCAGACTTTCAAGCTCCCTCCAGATATCCACTCCATCTTATACACTAAGTTCAGTATAAATAATATACTTGTATTTAAATATTATATATATATATATCAAATTGAAGTTTGATCTGTAAAAGTTTTATTATTTTGAATACAAAATATAAAGACTTTCGTTTAGTAATTAATGTTAAAAATCACAAACAAACTGCTTTGTAACTCAGTAAGAAAAGAAAAAATCTTCAGTAACTTTTAAGTTGGCTGACTATCAGTTTGAGAAAATAACTCAATTTAAAGTCATAGATTTTTAAATAGAATAAAAGAATTTGAAATGTTGAGCTGTAACACAACCTCAATGAGTTGTTGCTTCACTTAAGATTAGGAGTACTTCATCTAATAACTTAAATCCTAGTTATGTTTTGTCCAAATTTATTGTATGGAAGTGAGACATGGACATGTATCAATGTAACAAAGCATTGAAAAGATTTCATTTTAAAATTTTTTGTAAGATGCTGAAAAGGTTTATGACTAAATAGTACAGTAAATGGTTCTATTGAATATACTATCATAAATGTATATGTTCCGTCCCAAAAAAAAGAAATACCTTATGTTGAATTTCAGCATGGTTTTTATGGGAAAGGCAGATCTGGCTTATGTTATAAAGATTGTTTTAAGACATTGTGGAGAATTATAATATTGACAACTTTCAGTGACAGACAGGACTGAGAATAGAATACAATGAACTTTGCACAATGTTGATTTCTTTCAGAATCTTAAGACGTCAAATAGTTAATTAAAAGAGCAATATGTTATATATGCGAACAAATTTTTTTGTAACAGTTTTATTTGTATAGTCATCGTAAAACATTTTTTTATTCTCTTTTAAATTTTTTTATTCTGAAGTTAGAATGCACAAGCCTTTATGAGTGTTTATTAAGAAATGAATATGTAACGATCAATAAATATATATCAAGAACACATGCCGCCTTTAGATGTAAGCGACTCATAATCTTAAAAGATAACATACATATAGATATATATTTGTCTGGGCACAATACACAGGAATAATGGGTTATTTGTATTTAGCCTGATCACTTAATTTCTGTTTATTTGTTTCTTGGAGAATAGGATTGATTGAAAACATTATTATTTGATTTGTAATTTTTTTTTGTACTTATGTATAAAAAGATGGGGAAAGGGATAAAAAAAAATGAGGAAAGTTAATGTAATTTTCCCTCCCTTGATCACCATGGAAACCTAAAAAGTATTTGTAATATTTAAAATAAGTTTATTGTTATTATTATTACGATTAAATTACAAGTCATGTAATTAATGTTTGGATTTTACGTCGTGTAATTTGTTACATTCATGAAAAAAGGGAATAGAATTTTTTTCGTTTGACTATGTGCTTTGTTTTTTTCTTTACTACATAAGAAAGGCGGGTATGGAAAGTTTTTCTTTTTTAATAAAATCATCGATGAAATAGAACTGAGTGATATGATTTTAAAAATCTAGGTATTGTTTATAAATGGATTGTTGTGAGATACGGTGTTGCCATCGAATTGTTGTAGTCTTTATTGAAAAATGTTCCTGAAAATTGGTGTAGATACTAAGAAATAATAAATCCAATTTATTCTTTTATTTATAAAGATAAATAATATCATACATAAACTAGAGGATTATTATTTAATTAAAGATGTTTTTGTTGATAAGATTGGGAAATTAAAAGTTAAGTCTATAAGAATATTACAAAGCTTGCTGAAATAGGAAGAGTCCTTTAGTATATTGAGAATTAATAGAAAAGGATGAATTAATTAAAAAAGCCAAATTACAAAAGGAATTTATATATATGCCTGTGTATGCATTGAGAATTAAGATAAAATGTGGGGTATAAAGCAATGGTTTTACTAATAACCCACCAACAAGGACAAAACAAAAGCATTAGGCTTGCCAATTGATGAGTAAGGCGGGTTTGAGCATATTTTTTTATCTTTGTTTTACTCTCACTTCTCGACCCCTCTATATATATATAAGAAGCAATTATAATCTTCTATGTATAGTCATCTGGATATATCAGGCAATGATTAACAGGAAACTATATCACTGCCAGCAATGAATATATGATACGTCTATGAGATAGAACTTATAGTGGTAATACATCAACCTGTCATATCTATGATTAAGGTTCAAATTCAGACCAGACAAAATTTCTTTTTAGATTCCGATCAGACAAAACTTTTTGTATTAGACAGCAGTTCTTAAACAATTTGCCTAACTATTCAATACTAATCAATAAATGGCGATTTCATTAATTTAATTAGAACATAAAAATAAGGGTCAGAAACTGCTTAAAATCTCACTATCTAGCAATTAACAATCCAGGTGAATATTTTATTAATGTAATTTAGAATTGAGAAGTGATAATTCACAAAAAAAATAGCTGAAAATAGATAATCATAATATATAAAAAAAAAAAAAAAAATTTAAATCATAATACAGAAAAAGTGTAATTAAAATTTATTTACTCATTTTTAAATTTTGATAGTAAATATAATTATTATGTAACTATATATAATTATCTGCTCATGATTTAAAAGAAAAAACATCAAATATCAGAGACTCATTTAAATATTCAAATCTGTATTATAATACCAATATATATATAGATTCATTTAAATATTCAAATCTGTATATGTAATAATGCTAATGTATATATATCATAATTAATAAAATAGGACACAAATTGTGTAACTTGTTTTTAATCTTATATTAAAATGTTCACTAGAGGGAGCTTAGCAATAGCTCCAATCAATCTTTAATTTATAAGTGGTGAAAGAGAAAAAAATTCAAAATCTCTATCGGAAAGTCCTCATCCCGAGACTAATTGTTTTCGAGCTTATGGCTCACCTTAGTGAGGAGCTAGGACTCCAGACACTATATCTAAAATACCAACTCAAAAGTCAGTGCTTATCTAATATGTTACTATCAATTTGAAAACCTGAATTTTTCAGTCATGTAAATATCTTCAAATCCAGCCTTACAAATCAGATAGCTATATAGGTCTGAACTCAGTTCAGTTTCACCATATATTAATAGCCTCAGCAACATAACATTGCAAAAGCCTTCAAGAATACACTTATAATAATTAATAAAACAAGACACAAATTGTGTAAGTTGCTTTTAAGCTTGTATTACAATGTTCACTAGAGGGAGCTTAGATTTTGCATTCTTTCCACTTATAAATTAAAGCTGATTGGAGCTATTGGTAAGCTCCCTCTAGTGAATATTTTAATGCAAACTTAAAAGCAAGTTACACAATTTTTGTCTTGTTTTATTAATTATTATTATTATAAGTGTATTCTTGAAAGTTTTTATGATGTTATATTGCTGGGGCTATTAATATATGGTGAAACTGAACAGAGTTCAAACCCATATAGCTATCTGTTTTGTAAGGCTGGATTTGAAGATATTTAGATGTCTGAAAAATTCCAGTTTTCAAATTGATAGTAACATATTAGATAAGTGCTGACTTTTGAGTTTGTATTTTAAATCTAGTATCTAGAGTTCTAGATTCTCACTGGGGTGAGCCATAAGCTTGAAACCAATTGGTCTGGGAATGAGGACTTTCTGAAAGAGATTTTGAATTTTTTCTCTTTTGGCACTTATAAATTGAAGCTTGATTTGAGCTATTGGTAAGATTCCTCTAATGAACATATATATATATAAAGAACCATATACACCTGGGTCTCTTTTTACGTGGACTTATTTAACATGATTTTGAAGTTACGCGATTTCATGTTTCACCGGAAGTTGAACTTGGATAATACGCTATTACTTTAAATAATAAATTTCGTGCACTTAACGTTATATTGAAAGTACTATAATAGCACATTACTATTGGAATTTGACTTTCATGTTAGTAATTTCAATATTTTCAGTGCTTTATAATAGTAAGATTTTATGCAATAATGAAATTAAAATCATGATTTCCACATTTTATGTATACACATATTAAATTTTACAAGATTATAATGTAAATTTGTTCAGACATTGTGCATGTTAATTTTGCATTTTAAATCACATTCTGTTTTTGCTTTTTAAAAAAGAACGTAATCAATTATTAATCATTTAGTGTCCGCAAGTTTATTTTTAAAAGATGAGTTAATAGCAGTGGGTACAATTAAATTTGACAATTAAAATCTGATTTTTAATTGTAATTAACAATTTAATACTTAAGGTGACCTGAAATAAATGTGAAACGAAATTTGATTTTTAAACGGAATTGAAAATTAAAGGCAAAAATAAGAATTTAATTTTTAGTTGTTAGTTTTAATTAAATTTTTCCCAGCAGTGGTGAATAAATGTCTTTTTATTATCATAAGTCTAAGTTCTTTTTTTTTAACTTTTAGTTTACCCTAATGGAGAGGAAAAAACAGCAAGAAAAGGAATTTCATTGGAAACAAAAATTTCTATTTTAGATCGCTTAGCAACAGGGGAAGGATCAACAGCGATTGGAAAACATTTTAGTTTGAATGAGTCTACTATTAGAACAATTAAAAAAATGAAGATGCAATAAGAAAATCTGTCATTTTTGGCACAAAATTAAATGACAAATTATCACGATATTCAAGAGATGATTTATTAGAAAAAATGGAATGAGCATTTATAATCTGGATTGAAGAATTATCTCAAAGAAAAATTCCTTTAAGTGGTTATTTAATTTGATGAAAAGCTCTTCAGTTTTATGAACAAATAAATGTATCCGAACCATCTACTTCCACTTCTCGGACTAATAAGGAATTTTTTGCTAGCAAAGGATGGTTAACCGGGTTTTTAAAAAGGAATGCACTACATAATGTGAAGATTACGGGTGAGGTTGCATCGGCAGATGAAAAAGCTGCCAAAAATTTTCCTGAAGAATTAGCAAAGGTTATTGAATGGGGTGGATATTGCCCACACCAAGTATTTAATGCTGATGAAACAGGACTATTCTGGAAAAAAATGCCTAGTTGAACTTATATCGCAAAGACAGAGAAAAAATCCAGTGGGTTTAAAGCAAGCAAAGATCGAATAACATTGTTGCTTTGTAGCAATGCATCGGGAGATTGGATGCTGAAACCTCTTATGGTAAACCGATCTTTAAGACCATGCACTTTAAAAGGTAAAGATAAAAAACAACTGCAGGTACACTGGATGGCTAATACAAAGGCTTGGGTGACAACTGCAATATTTACTGACTGGTTTAATAATTGCTTTTTACCAGAAGTGGAAATATATATAAAGCAAAAAGATCTTGATTTCAAAATTTTATTACTTGTTGACAATGCACCAGGTCATCCACATTTAGAACATCCAAATGTAAAGGTTATATTTTTTCCACCTAATACAACAAGCATTATTCAGCCATTAGATCAAGGCATAATTGCAACTTTTAAACAATATTACGTTAAACGCACTTTTCAATTTATATTAGATAAACTAGAAAATGAATCAATAGCAGTAACTGACGATTGGAAAAAATTCACAATCTTTGACTGTATAAATCACGTTGCATTTGCTGTTACTCAAATAAAACCACACACTTTAAATGCCTGTTGGAAAAAGGTTTGGCCTACATGTCTTGAAAGCAGTGCAATTATTCAAACATCGGCATTATCAGATGAAATAATTACTTTGGCACATGATATTGGTGGAGAAGGTTGAATTGCTTGAGGATGTCTTAAATGACACTGATATTATTGCAATAAGTTTAGATACAGAAGAAAATGTAGAAAAAGATAATGAAACAGAAATGGAACCTGTTCCTTTCACTTCAAAAATGATTCGAGAAGGTCTTCAACTTTCTAATCAGTTGGCAAATTATATTCTTACTAATGACACTAATCACGAACGTGCTCTTAAATTCCAACGAGAGCTAAATGGTTGTATGTCTGGATATCACGAGCTTCATAAACAATTAATAAAATCATCATCTCAAAGATTAATTACTAATTACATTGTCACTAGAAAACCATTAACACATGAGAGTGAAGTTGGTGCTAGTTGTAGTTCCTCTTGTGAAGAATCTTTACCAGTTTGCAAACGGTTTATCGGCAAATAGCGTTAATAATTAAAATGTGTATTAAAAAATGTAAATTACTGTACTGTAAATTATGCATAAAAATATATTATTTTGAACAAAAATTAAATATTATAGTTAAAAAAAGTTTGTCTTGTATCAATTTTTTTCAAATTTGAAATTTTTTATTAGTCATATTTTATTTCCTTATTTTTTTTTTGCACGAATTTTAAAGTAATTTTACATTGGTGCTTTGTTTTTACGCGAATTTTGAAAAATCACAGTCCGCATCCCCCCTTTTTCAAGGTAAGTTACTTTTATTTTTGCGTGATTTCGTTTGCGCACGTTTTCTGAGGAACCTATCTATCACGTAAAACGAGACCCAGGTGTATGTGAATATATATTATAGCTTTAGTCATCAACCAAAGCTTAGCCACCAGTTCGATATTCAATTATTCCAAATCATAATATTGTAATATTCCACATTAAAGACAGAACAGGTACTAGATCTCAGGTTTAGGTAAACTGGGTCTTTTCTCCACTCACAAAGGCATCTAATTATATACCCACATGCAGTTATCAATATACATGGTCAATTCTATTTCATCTTAATATTATTTTTTAATGTATAGCTGACAACACCACAAAATCAATCAATTAATACACATTACCAAATCTAGTCCAGTTAAAGCATAAACTTAACTAATAAGTGGTTAAATATATGCTATTCTTTTTTTAAGCATATTCATACACAATGGACATTTACTTTGTTAAATATCAAGTAAATAAATGTCTCAATAAACTAATTTTCCTTACTTAATAAAAGAAATAGAAGCCCATTTAATGAAAAGGAATAGAGTTAAACATTTTAAAGAAATCGTTTATATATATATATATATATATATATATATATATATACTAATAGTAGACTAATGATCAATATATTGTACATCACAAATTGATACAGAGACTAAGTAAGCATAGTGATGACCCAATGTCAAACTAATCACTAAACGATCAAGTGTGGAAAATAAAATTAGAAATTACATCACATAATTCTTTAACTTCACTACTACCAAAGTAATTTGTGCAACAATAGGCAACTAAAACATTGTCAAAGGAAATGGAAAAGTTAGTATACCCAACATTGGAAACTAAGCTAGTATAAAACAAACCCAGTTTTTTTTAATAAATGCATTAACCATAAAAATCAACAGTATAAGACCGAATTTTTCGAATGTAAAGGAAAATCAATGCCTTGTTTGAGTATTCTGACTTGCAGATAGAAGCTTATTAGCATAAAACCATAATAAATTAAAATTGACATTTGAATTAAGAGAAGTTTGATAAATTCATATAGCTTAAATTGATATCAGAGAAATAACAATATTATTTGAACATGAACAGAAGAGAAATAAAATGTCATCAGAAATTAAACAGAATGATAAAGTAATTTCTTTTGCATATAAAGCCATTAAATGCCCAAACTGCAAGTAGAGAAAATTTAATTCTATTATAAATTGCTGTACAATGTATTCTGGAAAAATTAATATTGCCATAGGACTGAGTGCCATCATCCAAACCTTGAAAGCACAATGACATCATTTACTTACTCATGAAATGCCTAAAAGAACATCAATTGTCCTACACTAAATGTCTACCTGGATCGAGAGGAAGAATAACTGGAGAGAATTGATGCAATGTTATTTTGATCATGTTATGTAAAAATTCCAATAGGTGATGGATATTTTACCCAAGGAGAGTGATCAAAAAGAAGATAGACTGTGTCCCTAAAGACATTGTTGCCAAAATCATGAACATTAGCCAAGATGATTTAATGAAAGCTTTTATTGTGTTATGTATTCTTATCATTTATATATATGTTTGTAAAATTCTTTTTATTTCCACACTTGGAAGCATAAATATTTACAATTTGGAAGAGTCCTTTATAAATGAATGCAACAAAAAGAGGAGGGGAATCATTAAGTTTGATAATTTTTTTGTTTAAAATTTTAAATAAAGTTTGGGTCTGCTTTCCCTCCATAGCAACTTGATATTGATTATCATAATATGGATAAGGTAAGATCTTTAAGATTATTCCATACTAATTCCCTACACTTGTTACAGGACAGACTTTACATTATTTATTTGTTGTTAACTAATAATCATTATATGTTTATTTTTTGGTGTAAATGATTAATCTTTTTGTACAAATGCTCTTTTCTGTCATAAGTAGAGAATTATACATAACTAGGGGGCTCAGCTAGAAGACCAAACACTGTTAATATTAAATTAGCTATTTAGCTTTGTGATTGTTTTAATAATAATGAATTTTTTTTTTTTTGGCTTTGTAAATAATTTGGTGCCATGTCATGCATTTCTACCATTAGGTCAGGGTATGGAATCGCAAATATATTCAATTATTGATGTGGTAGAAATCCATCCTTGATGCATATAATTATACTGTTTTATCTTGATGAAGATTTTTAAAATTTTTTTTTATTTCATTATTTAATAAATGTTATAGAATTTATTCATATTAAACTGGTATCTAGTTTATTAAAGTCACATAGAATTTACTAATCCATGGGTAATATAAAAGATGTAAATACACATACTTCATTCTTATATATTGAAGCGGTCAATCTCAGATTCAGATTATGCTTCACAGTCCTATCCAATCCCTCACCACCAAACTAAATTCAAATCCCAGTCATACACTTATATATGCATCTGTATAATTCATTTTCTCTTAAATTTGCTTTTAGAATAACTGTGAACAAGAGATTTAATAATCTCTTAACTAAATAAATAAATGAACAATAATATTTTACAGATTTTAATAGGTCATATATGTGCATAAATCACATGTATATATTAAAGGTGATGGGGGATTGTATATAAATCAATATTTATATTCTTATATTTTGTACAAAATGTATATTTAAAATTATATCATATTAAAATACATATTTATGTAATGACAGTCAGGGTGATGCAATCGGCTTGGTAGCTTCTGAAGCATTCCAAACTAAAATCCAAAATCAAATCAATTTTCTTAACAAAATTTATCGTTTAGTAAAATCTATTTCTGACCTCGAAATAGATTTAGAATAATCATTTCAGAAATTTACGAACCCGATTGCATTGTTTTATACTACCTTAATAATAAAAGGAAAATTCCTTATTAAAAGTTGATCTGTAGCAGCATTTTATAGCCTTAGATAATGTAGCTTAAAAGCATTTTTGAGATAAACAAGAATCATATAAATAGGGCCCAATTTCAGTGAGGAAAGAAGAGTACTTAAATTTGTAAGGCATCAGCCAAACGAATCCATGTTGCTCAAAATTTTAATATGACAACTGAGTAGAAGAGAAAAATGCATCTTCTCCTGACCATGTCAATCTAGCTCCTGCCAACCTGCCACTACTGCTAAACATCCATGAACCTGATGCTATGCTGTAAAGACCAACTGGAGATCTGCTTCCAAAAGGTAATGCTGTTGAAGTGCCACCATTATGAACTCTTGATTTTCTTCTAATTAATTCTTAAATGTTTAAGAATTTAACATTAATGATTTGTAAACTCTGTAACTCATTCTATAATTAATTTTATAAATTTTTAAATATGTAATCTTTTAATATAAGTTACTCTCTAATTTATTCTGTAACCATTTTTGTTTAGCCTCATAATTTGTTTCACTTTTAATTTGATGCGGCAATTATTCCCCTAATACTTTATCTAATACATATATTTTAAATGATAAATGATATCTCAACAAACTCCCACCTTTGCCAGCATAGTTATTTTTAGCTTAGCTCCTCAACATTAGAGGGGAGTGCCAATTGATTACTTAATTTGTTTTTACTTTTAAAACTATAAATGCTTGCTAGGTTAGGAGAAGATTTTTAAATGTGCTTTTTTAGTCATTATACTTTTTGTGTAAACAACAGAGGGGGGAAATAAAGTTTCACCTTTGATTAGTTTACGAATTATGCAAATGTTAATCTTTTTACTAGTGCAATATTCAAAAAATATATATTAATTATATATATATTACTTTTATGTTTATTTATCCTCGCCCATTTAAACATCTATGTATACTTTTATTAATAATATGCTGATGCGTTGCGGTGAAACTTTTCTATATAATAATTTATGTAGGCTTAGCACTTTCAGAGTTTTGTTACTCCATAATCATACCCTCTTTAGATTATCAATGTCATTATATGCAATTGTATGCAAAACTATTTTTTTATATTATCCATTTTCTGGAAATGGCAAAATAAGTGTCTCTTCTATTTATTGAGTTAATGTCACTGGTAATAAAATAAGTTTCCTTGATTTTTATATTGCTGTCATTCCTCTCTGTGCATAATATATCAGCCTTGGAGGGTTCAAACTGTGGTTGAGCTCTTGCTGATGGTCAGCAAAAATGGAATTGCCTTCTTTTTAGGCTATTGCTCATGTATATATGTGTTAAACATATGGAGAGTTTTATTGAAGAAATGTAATGAAGGGGGGAGGGGATTACAACTTTAGTTTATATTAAAACAGAGATATTTTATAATAATGTTTTTTAGTTATGTTTTGTAAATCCATTCATGCCATCATCTTTGATGTTATTACTATAGATTATAAGCTTAGTTATATATATTTTGACTAGTTATTAGTCCATCTAACATGTTTTTAGAATCGGCTATTATTTATTATGATTAAGCTTTATCTAGAAATGTGAGTCAGAATGCCCTCATTGTCTCATCTTCATGTTAGATCATAATCGGGGCAATAAATAACCCTAAACTGTCTACCTGCATAATGAGAACAATACATGGGATAATTCTGGCAAAGTTCATCTGAGACCCTTAACTCCAAAAAACTGATTCCACAAAATGAGGGTGTGGCAAGTCGGCATATTCTTCTTTCCAAATGATAAAGCACTTCCAAGAAATGGATCCACAGATCTTATTTGGCCATTATGCTAACACTGCAACACTTAATTATATTCCTTTTTTTTACAAAGCTTAAGCCTATAAATATCTATATATCTGATGTTATGGTCTAACTAAATGTATTTCACAAACTAAGTAATTTTCTATTGATATGTCGCTTAATGACTCTAGAGATAATAATTTATAGAAATACTCCCACATACATTAACCATGAAAATATAGTAAATAAATCTTTTTTAAACATATTTCCTTTTATAATAAATTTATGATAACTTGGTCAGTTAGTTAACTGACAATTGTATAACTCCTGGGATTAGTCAAGGTTGGGTTTCTCTTCTGTAATTTGGGTGAGTCATGATTGTACACTATATAATTGCACTAGATCAATTATTGAAATATGATAACACCACATCAAAAGTACTAATAATATAAACTTATCTATAAATACCTATGATAAAGTACAAATAAGCATAACATAACTTATTGTAATATGAGACTAATAACTATTTTATATAACTCAAATGTATAAATTTCTGATTTCAATTTATGTTCATTATTAAATATCTCTTAAAATCAAACATCTCTGATCATTTCTAGTTCTTTATTTGACTGATTTAGGTAAATTTTAAGATAGTTATTAAAGTAGAAATGTCACAATTTGTAGAGTTATAAGATCCTACTAAGGTTAAGCATATTTGCTTGTCTACATCAATGCATACACACACCTGCCATGATTTTCCCCTGAGTCTCTTTGTTTCTCCACTGTGTGATATCAGCTGGTGATAAATTAAATAATCTAGTATCATCGGAGTTGCAGCTCATAATTAATTGAATCTGAAATCTGGGCATACAGGGCAGAGTTCATGAGTGTTCCTGACATATGTATCTCATGCATAATTGGACTTGAGATACTTGTAATGAGGTTCTAGATTGAATTGTGCATGCAAACTGACTGATACAATATTAGCACTGAAATATGCTTGGGTGAAATTTTATATCAATTGTTACCTATATAAAAGTGTACCAGTTGTTAACCTATTATATTTCATCCCTGAAGAGAGTAAAAAGGCAGAATTATCTCAGTATTTGAATACTGAGTCATAAATGAAGTCAGAAAAGGGGATGAGATGTAGATGAAGTAACCCAAATTGTATCTCTTTTTAATGGGTTAATACAGAGCTAGCCTATTGAAGGTAGATACAATCATAGGTTATATATTTCATCACATTATTGACAGCATACTATCAGAAGACCCTATGTCCAACTGCAGTGAGATGTGATCTCCCTTTCTTGAGTGAAAATGCTTGGTCCATTACATCTGGCTCACAAACTTTAGGGACATGAAACAGGAAGTTTCTAGGGAGGCTCAGCCATTGAGACGGAAATTTTTAAAAAAATTTCTTTTGCACTTATTCTTTTGCAAAATTTCCATAATAAGTTACCTTAATGAATTTACATTTGTAACAAAAAATTGTTGCACCCATTTACAAAATAGTGAACCTCGTGGATTTAAATCACTCCCAAGTAAATATAAATCAAGTGGAGAAGATGGAATAATAAACTAAGATCAATAATAAATAAATAAATAATGAATAAACAAAAATTAAAATAGATTAGTTATGCAAATAAAAGGAATAGGTGCTTAAAAATAGGCATTAGAAGCAACATGCACAAAAACAAAAAAATAGAAGTTAAACATAAGCACTAAATGGCAATGAGTGGCAGAAGGCCTTATGGCCTATATCCATTTGTATTTTTAAAGGAAGAATTAAATTTGTACTTAACTATAGAAAGGAGTTTTAATGATAAACCAGGAATGGAAAACAATTATTTAGTATGGATGCGAAACATTTTGAAGACACACAAAGTAATAGTGATAGTGAGGTGGAAGACACTATTAGCAGTGGAGAAGGGTCTTTTCATATTTAAATACCCAAGGGTTCTAATAACCCTTCACAGGTATACATCACAGACCAAGCAACACTTCAAACCCCAGAAACTCTCAACAATGGGATGGCCCAAGTATCTGAAACTGGAATAGCACAGGCTATGGA
Organism: Epiperipatus broadwayi; assembly: GCA_028023455.1. Taxonomy (NCBI): domain Eukaryota; kingdom Metazoa; phylum Onychophora; class Udeonychophora; order Euonychophora; family Peripatidae; genus Epiperipatus; species Epiperipatus broadwayi. The sequence continues at coordinate 980,271 of JAQFVV010006293.1, forward strand.
AGATAAGATTACCATGGTATGAATGCTCCAAATGATCATGGAAATGAACCAAAAGTTGGAAGCAAAATTGGACAGAAACCTAAGCAGTATAAAAGAAGAAATAAACTATAAAATGAGCAGTATGAGAGCAAATATGGATGGCACAAAGAAATAAAAGGAAACATAAAAATATGAAGGCAGATCTGAAAATGGAAATGAAAGATGTAGAAACTAGACTGTCTGCAGATGTGGAATAATTGTTCATAAATCTAAGTAATGTCTAGAGGGATAATACTGAACTGAAGCAAGCAGTAAATGAAATGAGAAGAGAAATAGATGAGAAGGGTGCACAATATCAATAATAATTTGAGGAGTTTAGGGGTAGCATCATTAGTCAATTAGGACCTTAAGTGTAAAGATATATACCAAAACCATGGAAGTTTTAGTAACAAAGTACATGTGGACCAAGAGAAACATCAAGTCCAAGTCCAGAGAGAATTCTGTGACATCTACATGAAGATGTACCAACTCTGCATATGACAAAACATCCAAATCATGAATGCACGACAAAACCTTAGAGACCATGGGCCATAATTTAAAGCATCAGTAGAACAAAATGGCTTCTACTGAAACAGAAATAACCTTGAATAAAGAAACTTTGGAAAAACTGTTAGAAAATTCAGATGAGACATGTGATCAAATTGGCCATATGGATGAAGCTATCAGCCAAAGATTTGTACTTATCAAATCCCAGATATACCAGAAAGCACAAGCCATTGGGATGTGACAAGCTGAGATAGGCCAAAGGATCCAGAATAATAAGGGGAAATGGAATGATGCAGGGAACAACGTAGAGATTGCCATCAAAGATCTTAATAGGATGAGTGACCTCTGTTTGGAACTCACTATCCCACATCAGTCTATGCCCAGGATAGAACGTTATTCTCTCAATTTTAACTTGGAAGGTATCATCCCAAGGACATGTCAAACCAACCCAGATATATTAATATTGATCCCACAAATAAACCCCATGGAGATGAATAGAAGGCACAACCATTCAACCCAGATCAGTGCAATCAACCAATTTGTGAGGCTGAAGATATTCAAGGGATCGGCCAATGAAACCTCTATAGAACACCTTGGAAGTCTTAAACTCTACTTCAGCTTTCCCTCCATAGCGACTTTACATTGATGATCATTTTATGGGATAAGGTCAGATCTTTAAGATTATTCCATTATTACAGGATAGAGTTTGTCTTATTTGTTTATTGTTAACTAATAATTATTATATGTTTGTTTTTTTCGGTGTAAATGATTAATCTTCTATTACAAAAGTTATTTTCTGTCAACAGTAGAAAATTATACATAGTTAGGGGTTTCTTCACAATTGTTTTAATAATAATATTTTTTTTGGCTTTGTAAATAATTTTTGTGCCATGTCATGTATTTTGACCATCATGTCAAAGTATAAAATTGTAAATATATTCAATTATTGATATGGTAGAAATCCATTCTTGACACATATAATTATACTGTTTTATCTTGTTGAAAAGTTTTAAAATTTTTTTTTTCCATTATTTAATAAATGTTGTCAAATTTATTCATATTAAACTGGTGCCTAGTTTATTAAAATCATCTTGCATTTACTAATCCACTGATAATCTAGGAGATGTACATACACACACTTTACTCGTATATTAACACTGCATATGCTTGGATGAAAATTTAAACTGATTGTTAACTTATATAGAGATGCAGCAGTTGTTAATCTATCTAAATTCAACACTGAAGAGAGTAAAAAGTTGAATTCTTTCTGTGTTTGAATACTGAGGCATAATGGAGTCAGAGAAGGGTGAGATGTAGATGAACTAACCCAAATTGTATTTATATTTACTGAATAAATAGAGCTATACCATTGTAGATAAATAAGATCATAGGTTATGTATTTTATTGCATCATTGACAGCATTCTACCAGAAGACTCTAGGTCTGACCACAGTGAGGTGTGCTCTCCTTTGTTGAATGGAAATGCCTGGCCCATTACAATTAACATGATTATATTTTTAAGTTATTCATATTCCATTAATTATTATATCAATACAACTAATGGAACATTTATAAACAAAATTTAAATGAAATTTAAAAAAAAAAACAATAATATAATAAAATAATTACAGGCTAATTTATAACTTTTGTGAAACTCTGTACTATTGTTGCCATGTATTAAAGTATTTATTTCTAGTGCAAATAAATAATGAACAGCTACTTGAAAACATGACCATTCTAACTCAAAAAAAAAAGAAGAACCTTATGGCTTAATAATATGATAGTCCTAAAGTTTCAAATTGGCAATTTTAGTGTTTAATAGCTGTTCAAATTTGATATGTATAAAAGATTCTTCTAAAGAATGAACCTCAGTTTTCGTTGTGAATGTGATTGGATTAATATCTGTTTTCTTTAAAGTAACAATTATTTTAATCTTAGAGGTTAGTAATTTACGATCTGCCCAACATAATGTGTTTTGAATTCAAACTATACTGTAATCTATTAAATGTTACTGTTTTAAATGTGGATACAACTATTCCTTTATAATGGTTTTTATGCCTAAATACCATGCTGAAAGCTTTTATAAAGCTTTATTATTTATTAATTTTTATAAAACAAATCTATTTGAAACATATTTTTAATAGTGATTAAAATAATGTAACTCAATAATTAACAATTTTATAATTAATAAAGAAATAATGATAAAGATCTATTTTTAAAAAAAAATTATAAAAAAGAAACAATGATAAAGATCTCTTTTACACTATTAGGTTGAATCATTATTTGTTTAAGTTTTTAAATAAAAAAAGATAAAAATAGATCTAAAAATTTTTACCATATAAAATAATAGAATAAAATCTTTACACAATATAGCTATAAATATTTATAACAAAAATTTTAAAATCCTATGTGAAATACATATAATAAAGTAGAAAGCTTAACTTTTTGAAAATTTCAAAATAATATCATTCAGTATATGAAATAGACATAGTACATTTGAAAAAAAATTCAACTAGGAAATATAAAATATACAATTGTATATATTATAAATAATATATATATATTTTTTAAAAGCACAAAATTTTATATATAAATATATCAATAATAAATATCAAAAGATTAAGTTCTTTAAATCTTTCAATACAAGAAAAACAAAATATATATCATATAACTTATTGTCTTGAGATATTTCAACATATAAAATGAATACTTTAAATGATCAAATTATATTTATAATTTATATTGAATGGCTATTTAATTAATTTGATTAGAAAGTAAAAAATAAGGGTGAGAAACAGTGTCTGTATCAATTTTGTTTTATAAATTTATTATTTTAAATTTTTAATATATAGAATATATTATGAATAATAATAATAATTTATAAAATAGTTTACTTCCTGTTATATATAAATAAAAACTTATAAATAAAGTTGTAATAAAGAAGTAATAAATAGTTATAATACAAATAGGCTGAATGTTTTCGAGGATCAATGCCTCATAATCATAGACTTCTTAAAAATATATAATAAAATATATGCAAAGATATTTAAAATAGCATGTGTTATTTGGACCATTTCTTTGATATATAAAAGCAAGTATACTTTTCTATTTATAGCATTAATATTTTCATTAATATAGAATGCTTTTATTTTTCTCTTATAATCATTAGATTCTTGCTCAACACCTATATACTTATAATAGAGCTCAGAAGAACAATATATCTTCTGCATTTTTGGAGCATACCATGAAATCTGGACACAATTTTACACCTACTAATTCTTTAATTTTATGCACAGAATCTAATGATCATAAGAGAAAAATTAAAGAAGCATTCTATATTAATGGAGATATTAATGCTATAAGTAGAAAAGACACTTGCTTTGATATATCAAAGAAATGGTCCATGTAACACATGCTATTTTAAATATCTTTACATATATTTTATTATATATTTTTAAGAAGGCTATGATTATGAGGCATGGATCCTCGAAAACGTTCAGCCTATTTGTATTATAATTATTTATTACTTTTTTATTAAAACTTTATTTATAAGTTTTTATTTATTTTTAATAATAATTTATGTTTATAATTTTACAGTAATAAATTATTTTTTCAAACTTAATGAAGCTTGCAGTTAAAAAAAACAATAAAAGAATATATTTTTATCAAAGTGCATATCAGAGCACTGTGAATGAAATTTCATTTTAAAACAAAAAAGTGTTAATTTCCTATGATTTTAATTGCTTTCTAATTAAGAAAATATCTGAATTAGATTTGGAATTAATTATTAAATACTTTAAAATGACTTTATAATTTGAAAAATATCATTAACAATTATTTCTTGCTGGTCTGACATATGTAAGTTAATTAACAGGAATGTGATAGAAGTGTTAAAGAAGATGATCATCCTTATTTTGTTTTTAAATGGATGGACAAGGAAGAAAAATTAAAAGGAAATAAAGGATGCTTTTTTGTCTTATTATTTCAAAAAAGACTAGATTTTCCCTTCTTTTTTTTAAATGTTAGAACAAAATAATAATAATTTGGGTAACTCTTTACTGAATATCTGTATATACAGTATATACTGATAATTAAATAAAGTAAAATTTATGAAATAATAATATTATTATTAACATAAAGACATTAAACTTTTAAAAACTCAGTGAAATAATTTACAATTTTTCATATCAAGCCCTTGATCTTTATAAATGTCACATTATTTACTACCACTAAAATATTATGGTTTAAAATATATAATAGCTTTATAAAATTTGTAAAGTCACAGTGTCATATATGCTGTAAACAAGATGATACTTTGAAAAGAAAATAAATCTCAAGTGTAAATCTTTAAAATAATATCAAGTATAATTTGAAAATGGCCTCATTGTAGAGAATTTCCATTAAGTAAGCAATAAATAATGATAACTGTTATGGCTCAACTGTCAAGAAGAAAATGAAAATAGAAAGTTAGCACAGATATCAAGTATTAATCTAAACATGATCCAAAAAAATAAATTTGATTTACTAATATGTATACAGAAATTTAAAAATGTATGCATGCTAGATTCAATAACCCAGTATTAAATTCAATGTAAAACTCAATTTGTTTTATATATCATTCATGTCCATTCCATATTCATACTTTAACAAAGACCATATAAAAACAATCAGAATACAAATAAGTAAATTTGAACTTTATTTATTTATTTAAATAATATTTTCTAATAAATTGTTTTTGAAAATATCTAATAAATTATATGTAATTTTATTCCATTAATATTAGGTAGATTTAATAATTTTTAAATCAATCTTTTTAAGCAACAAATAGAGCAATAATTTTTAAGCATTTTCCACTTTTATTATTTTAATTAAATGCTTTTATTGAAGTTAAAATATCTGCTTATTTCTTTGTTAATTCATTAGAGAGTGACATAAAGATTTTTTCTTTCAATTTAATAACATTTTTTTAACATAAAAAGATAAAATTCAACAATTTTGAACAGAAAAGTTACTTGCTGATTTCTTATACATATATAATTATGTACACATACCAAATATAATATATACATAAAGTGTTAAAAAAAATCAAGTCAGATGTCACATGACTTAATTTAATAAGCTTGTGTTTATAAATGTTATATATAGAGCTTGCAAAACAAACTCTTAATAAGTTTTGTAGAATGCCCCCAACCTCAGACTGGTTTCTGCTACTGGCATCCTAAGTGAGGTGCTAGGATATTCAATCATTAGATTAAAAGTACCAGGACAAGCCCAGCACTTTATCTAATGTATAATTATTAAGTAGAAACTCTGAAATTTTCAAATATCCATATGTCTTCCAATCCAGCTATCTAACTTAAATAGCCATATGGGTCTGAACTAAGTTCATATACACCATATATTAATAGTTTGAGCAATATAAAATCATCAAAGCCATCATAAAAAAAAAAATTACAAAAAAATCAAGTTAGATATCACATGACTTAATTTAATAATCTTGTGTTTAATAAGCTTGTGTTTACTGAACTTAGTTCAATCCCATATGGTTATTTATGTTAGATAGCTGGATTGGAAGACATATGAATGCCTGAAATTTTCAGAGTTTCTACTTAATAGTTATACATTAGATAAAGAGCTGGGCTAGCTCTGGTATTTTTAATTTAATGATTGAATATCCTAGCACCTCATTGAGAATGCCAGTATCAGAAACTGGTCTGAGATTGGTAGTATTCTACAAAGCTTGTTAAGAGTTTGTTTTGTGAGCTCTATATATAACATTTGTAAACACAAGCTTATTAAATTAAATCATGTGACATCTGACTTGATTTTTTTTTGTAAATTTATTTTTTGCTATGATGGCTTTAATGATTTTATATTGCTAAAGTATTAATATATGGTGTATATGCACTTAGTTTAGCTCCATATGGATATTTAAGTTAGATAGATGGATTGGAAGACATATGGATGTCTAAAAATTTCAGAGTTTCTACTTAATAGTTATATATTAGATAAAGTTTCTGGGCTTGTCCTAGTATTTTTAATCTAATGATTGAATATCCTAGCACCTCACTGAGGATGTCAGTAGCAGAAAACAGTCTGAGGTTGGGGATATTCTATAAAGCTTGTTAAGAGTTTGTTTTGCAAGCTCTATATATAATATATAAAGAGTATATATATTAACTTACTGCAAAAATATCTAATGATATATATTTATACATTATATGTGTGAAATTTATTTAAAGTAAAATTATATATATTAAGTGAAGTTCATTTACAATATAGCTTTAGTAAGAATTTTTTTTAAATTTCTAATCAAAGTAAAAATGTTAAACACTTTGCACTTAAAAGAATGTTTCATATTTTTAATCACTTATATACACATATATTATTATCATTAAAAACCAGTCAACATTTAGACAGTCCCATTATCAATATCAATCAACAATCAATTGTTATTAATATTGGGATTGTCTAAATGTTGACTGGTTTTTAATGATTACTTATAAACCCATTTAGTCTTGAACATTATTACATATATTATATATTAATATGTACACACTAAATATGATTATATATATAAGGAGTATACATTTTAACTTATAGCAGAAATATATACTGATATATATATATATCAACTTTAGGGTGGTCCAATCAATTTAAAGTATGATATAATTTTACATTTTCAATTACTGTGCCAATACTAAAAACTTAAAAATAATAGAGATATTTTTTTTATATATTAAATGCATGCAGTAAAAAGAAAAAATAATAATGGGTTTTTAACCATAATTGGGATTTTTAGATTTAACTTGGAATAAAAGTTTGGAGTGGGGGAAGGGGATAGAAATTAAGTCAATCCCTATTTTTTATAACAAGAGATTAACTTAATTAATTTCTGAACCCCAGCCCCTTAAGTTTTTATTTCAAGTTAAATCTAAAAATCCCAAATGTGGTTGAATAAACATTTTTTTTTAGTGCATGCATGGTCAATAAAAGCATTAAATATTAAAAAACTTTTTAGCTCTATATTACAAAGTATATATATGAGTGACTTTTTTCAAATGTATAACATTTTTGAATTCAAAAATGGGTCAACAACGTGTTTTGAAATAATACTAAACCAGATTTTTAAAAAATGAGTTTTATCACATATTTTGTAAACCATATTTCAATTTTAAATCTTCCTTGCACTTAATGATGAGATTACTTTTTAGATTTTATAGATGGAACTCATCACTGTTTTAAAATATCAAAATAAAAAGTAACTTAAAAATATCTTGAGTCAGTCACATAATTTACATAATCTTCTAATTAATAACAGATCATCACAAAGCTTTACTCTAGATATAACACTGTTGTCCCCTGCTCATATATCTATAATAATATTTTATAGGTTATCCTTACAAAACCATATATATTTTTGTTTGCACAAATGACTGCAAAATGACTTAACAAAAACAAGACAAGAAAAGAGGATTTAAAAGTGATACTACTGAGAGCTTGCTTTATACCATAAAATGCATAGTATGAATCACACATTGCTAAAGACCAATCCTTATTCTATAGCTACCAGCATATGGAGTTTAAATCAGTATAATTGAATAGATTCAAGAGCTGTAAATTCATGAATCCAAATTCAAGATACCATTTCTGATAATCAACTCTCACATGACTTCCTGAATAACTATTGATTATTTTTTGTTATTTCAGCACAAACAATCAGCCCAATGAATCGCATATAATGAGCTGTCAGATCTAATCATTTGTCCTACAACAGGAAGTAAAAATCTCTCATTAATTCAGTGAAAAAAAGAATAATAATTCTATCTCACAATAATCCTATAAATGAATGGACAAAACACTCTTCTCATTTACCATTAATAATATACTTCCTATTTAATTTCAAATACAATCTAAAAAAAGAAGATCAATTAAATGTTTAGTAGATCTCAGATATTAAGTATAAACACAAACAAAAAGAATATTCTCATTTAACAATATTTAAACAATCCCATTCACTAACTATTTTAAAGTCTGGGAAATGTAATATTTTAAATACATTATAATAAATCAAATATCATAAGAAAAGTCCGTGTTTTTAAATAAATGAAACAAATTAAAAGTATAAAATATTAATGTGAATTCTACTAATCTCCTCTTCACAATCGTTTGCTGATTAATTCTCATAACAAATCTAATTTTGATTTTAAAAAAAAAAATCGAAATCTATTTTATAGTATGAATTAAAATTTTAAAATGTGTTTTTGGTGGGAAAATTTAAACATAATGAAAATATAGCATGCTTATCTACAGCTTTGTATTTTCTTATCAAATAAACTGGAATAGATGACCTTATCTAGTATATGCAGGTGTATCTAGTACATCCATGGCAATGAAACTTCTCAGTAAACTATCAATGAATCAAAAAACTCGTGATAATTGTTGTTACTCATAGTAGATTAATAATCTATTTCATTTTTAGAAATCAGTTGGTCTTCAGAAGTGAACAGCTAAATTATTCACTTCTCACGTTCAGTTGCTGGAGATGGGCAGCAAGATTATTTCCCCAAGGCTTTATTGCTTCTCATGGTTATTCCAAAATTAGAATTAAAATAATAAGCAAAATATAATTTATTTAATTTACTTTTTATAATTATAGATTAATGTCAAGTTAGTTAAATATTTTCAAACAAAATTTGTTTAAAATAATATTAATTGATTAATTAACATTTTAAATTAATTAATTTCTTAAAATTAATAAGCATGTTTGATATCAATCAGGAATAGTTCTTGAAAAAATATGAAATTATTGACTCATTTTAATCGTTGGAAATAAAAAAAATATTGAGATAATAAAAATAACCCCAGATATTTTTTAAAATTTTAGTGTAAAATTTATTCAATTCAATACTCAGATTAAATAAATCTATTGCATAAATATATAGTTATTTCAAGGAAATTTTTACTAAACATAAAGTAAATGCATGTAAAATACTTAAAATAAACATATTTATTAATAATAGATGTATTATTTTTTGGCAGCATAAATGTTTTTATATTACACATACAAAAGTAATGTTATAAGATTATGTCAAAGCCAACAAATGTATTGATCAAATAATAATCCATTTACCACTAGGCAACAATATACTACATCATCATCTGTTGTGTTCCAAGCCAAATAATCACAAACACCCAAATATTTAGCAACAGTGATATATGGCAAACATTTATTATTTATTTAACAGTGCAAAAACAGTTCCCAAAATGCTACAATTAAATGCAATCAAATGTATTTTTTTGGCCTGGGTCGCAACTGATAATGGCATGGCTTGATATCAAAACAAGTGATGTTTTGCAATAGAATGGATTGTTATTGTCATAGTACATTTTTGGAGGATTGTGACATTATAAATTCACATTTTTTTTTTATTTTATTAATTTTTCCATATTGGTTCAATTATGTTCTATATTAAATCTTTCAATAATGGTTAAGATTTTAAAATAAAATTAGCTTTAATATTTCTATCGTACTTATTAATTCATGCAAATTGTATTGGCTTATCTCCGTTTCTATTTAACAAGGAGCATTCTGCAACAACATCCATAAGAAGGTATGCCAACAATAGCTAAGCTGCTGAAAAAAAATCTACCAAGCTTGACATATCACTGAGTCATAAGAATGAGAGCAAGTATTATTATATTGCTTTTAGAATCATAAATAAGCAGAGACAAAATCTATCAACTGGTCATTGTGCTACACTGAAAAAAATAAGAGAAATCTATTTTACTTCATAGGCTCTATGTTAAATCTCTTAAATTATTAAAAACCACCATTACAAGTCTGAGATGCAAATAACTGCAGCATCTATATATGAAATAAAAGCAAAAGAATATAGAAAGGTAAGTGAAGTACATCAATGATTTAGAATCAATGAGATTAGTCGTACATGATATTTAGAATTTTAAGTACGATTCTTTATTCTTATAAAAACAAGTAACGAAGCAAAAATGTCTTCAGTTTATATATAAATGAGATTACTAAAATATATAGTAGTCAATCTAGTGTCCCACTTATATACTATACAAGCAAGTCGGCATAGATGCATATAAACCAAGGCTCCTCTGATTGATAAAAGTCAATATTTGAAAACAATTTATCATCTGGCTGTCATTGGTTATTCATAAATACAATACATGGCTCTGGGGAAGAATTATAGGGTAGACTTATTGCGATTCTATATTCTTAAGAATAAATCTAAAATGAAATTCTTAAAATTCTTTTAACTTTTCTTTGGAAATATGGAATTCCTTCCCCCACTTAATTTATTTAAATTTTCAATATAAAAAATGTAAAAAAAAAAAACAAGATGGGGGGGGGGGCGCACTTCTATGGTACGAATATAAATCTTCCCGCTCCTTATTATTGTTACAGATACTTTTAAAACAAACTATTAAAATTTAAAATGAATATTTAAAATAGAATTGAACAATTAAAATTTTAGTAACTGCAATGTGCCTTAATTAGGTTTCTTTTATTCTTATTAATTGTGCAGACAATAATGAAAATTTTACCTATTTTATATTGAAGATTTTTTTCTTTTAAGTGTTATAATAAAAGTAACTTTACAAAAATATTTCTTTAACCTTAAATTGTTTTGTTATAAGTATGTGCAATTATCATAACATTTACAATCTTTATATCAATAACAAGTCATTTAAATGTCGAATTTTAAAATAAAATGTGAATAGATTACTAAAATAACAAAATGAATAAATAATATTGTAATTTATAGTAAATATTAAAATACACTATTATATATATATGTTTCTTTTCCTCCCTAATTTGAAACTTGTTGAAAATCAAAAAATTGTTGTATAATCTTTTAGGGAAAACTCAGATTTGATCTGTGGTTCTAATTGCCGATAAATAATATCTGCTAGAACTATATGTTGGATTCTTTTCTTCATATAGAATTTATTGTTAAATGACTTTTAACATATCTAAATTTTATTTAAACTTTTCAAATACATTCAACTTTTAGTAATTGATACACGTTAGTATATATCATAATGTTTCAAATGGTATCATTCTCCTCTGTACTTCAGATGTTGCCAACCTGAGCAAAGATAATACTAACATGGGAATCATATATAGGATCTTTAAATTTGTGAATACAAAATTAAAGTGATATTCTAATTAATTGGGCTATTCTGGCAAAGACAGAAATCAGTACAATTTTTATATACTTATCTATGAGAGTTTTCCTGATTTCTCAATTTTTTTTTTAAAAAAAAAAGTTAATAAGTAGTTTCCTAATATTATGAATTGTCACACTAAGTTAACTTACAAGGTTATTTTCTACTGTCATTTTCTTCTTTTGCTTTTTCCTCTCTGTTCTAATATTCTGGTGTTTAGCCAATTAAGCATATGCTCAGTTATACTTATATGTTTCCTTTTTGATCATTACTTTGTGCTTTTTTTAATTATTTTTCATTGACTTCTTTAGATTATGTAAATAGTTCAATATATAATTATGTAAAAGTCCACAATCACAAACTTACAGACAAACACAAATTTGTTAGAATTGACTTCTCAGCTGCCAATGGAATGGAATTTTTGTTTTCTTTCTTTTATATCTTGGTTGAACCTATAGTACTGAATATTTGATCTACACCTTATCACTTATAAACTATACATTACCAATGTGCCTTATTTTTTAAAAATTTTATCAAAGAAGCAATGAAGCCTCCAAGTCTTCATTTGGCAAAAGTTCTAACCTATAAGAAAGATAAAAATTTATCTTATTTTAAAACATTTATAGAAAAAAAATTGAAACATCCAACCTTGAAATAGCTATTTTCCAATAAAATGATGATGGGTTGTGTACTTCTTATAACATTTCATTATTAAATGTTAAATTTGGATAACCATATATTTTTAATGAAGAACTAATTTTATCAGCTACAAGTGAGGTAATATGTTCTATACTGCACAAGCTAGCACCTGATAATATCAAGAAATTTTCTTTGAGCAATGACCCAATGTAAAAAAGAACTGATTAAATGATACAAGATGTTGAAAACATCTCAGTTTTCAATACATCTTAATGTATCAATTTTGACAGGAAATGAAGTTTTCCTTTCAGTATACATGCAATTTATAAAAAAAAAGAAAAAATGCCAACAATTATTATTTGCTTAAAAGTTGCAAACTGATACTGTAGAAATTTGCAAACTGATACTGTAGAATGATACATGGGATGAATTTTTAAAGATAAAGCAATCCTTTAAATTAATATCTGGTCAGATGATACTGATGGTATTTCCAGTGATGATAAGGGGGTGCAGGATTTTATTTGCACATTTACAAAAAGCCATTCACTTTATTTGGAAACATTCATTATCAACTTTTGTTGACAAAAATTTGAGTGAACTGATTGGACTAACTTCATGCTTGAATGGGGCCCTGCATCTATCAAAATTTATGTAATTAAAAATTGTATTAATATATATATATAACATGATATTTCAAAAATTACAATATATGGAAACATCTATATATATCTAAATACTTTTTTTCTTATATTATTATTAGTTATCTATATTACAGCTTAGAATTGACTAATTGAATTTCTGTCCACCAACTTTCTAGCTACACATAATATGCATGTAAAAAGTTGGGTATAATATAGTCATGTACCTATATTCCATTTTACATTTACTCAATTTTTTAAAACAATGTGTTGCAAATATTAGGATAACTAATTGATAAATTTAAGATTCTATGTACTTTTCATATGTAAAATATATATAGTTAACTATTTAAAAAAATACAATAGAAAAGAAAATATAAAAAGAAACATTTGTGTGGGTGTGTGTTACAATAAATAAATACTTTTTTTTACTGCTTAGAAATTAGTCTAAAAATAAATTCTGTATTCTTCATTATATTGTTAGAACATTTGTTGTTGTTGATGATGATGATGTTTTTTGATAAAGAAATGTATAAATAAAATCTGTGTTGTTTATTGGTAGTATTTTCTTATATTTCTTTTTTTTTTTTTGAGTTCACTTTTTAAAAAGAAATGTCAAAATATACTTGGCGTTCTTCATTAGAGCTCATGATCTCAGAAAGCTAGTCATTTTAATTCTAAGAAAATTGTCAATTTGCTGACTTGTATACATTGTTTGAAAGAAATATTTTTGACAAAGATTTCTATGAAAAAGCAATTTCCAGGGAGAAAAGTGCATTGTATTTTTAGGCCACAATGATCTTATTAACTATGTTAAAAGATGATCACCTTGTTTCAAATACAGTTCTCAAGAAGATGAGAGGCACATTCCTAAATTATTTTGTGGTCTCATCTGGATAACATTTGTTAGGAAGTGTCTCAGTAAAAAATAAGTGATGAATCAACCCTTTTTCTAGCTCATTTTTATTTTGATTATTTTATTGCAATTTGTAAAGAAAGACAATATTTCTTACATGAAAAATAAGAAACTTTTAAGTGACTTTTATTTTAGCTCTGTAGTAAATATTGTTTTCACAAAAGTCAACACATATATTTTTTTTATCTTACTTTTATAAAATTAAAAATTTTTAAATTTTTGAAGACAAATAATACAAGTAAAATTTTCAGACAAAGTTTGAAATTATACATTTAGTTTGTAAGTCAATAAGAAACTTAAATTTGACCATATTTATTTATTTCCTTCACCAACGTCCTCCCCTTTACTCTACCTTTATTCAAAATCAAATAAAAAAATTAAAAGACAAATAATATTAAAAGTTCAAATCAAGTCTGTTAATTATAAATAGTAAGAGATTTTAAATTACACATTTAATTTATAAATTACCCTATATACGTCAGTATTACATAATATTTTATAAAAAGAATCTTAAATTTATCCATTAGTTTTTTTCAATCTTTTTTATGACAATGACTGGTCTTTAAAAAAATCACTAAATGTAAAATGGAATATAGGTACCCAACTACATCTATGCTGCACAAAAAAATAAAGATATGCCATATGTTATCTTTAAAAAATTATGTTGGCCAAATAAATTGTTACCATTTATTTCACAAAATTGTGAATTAAATTATTTACATATTGAAATATTTCTACAGTTATTTAACTAATTTATTGTTTAATTATTTAATGTTGCAACTTTTAACAATTCACTAAACTCATCCATACTAAATTTGTTATTATAATTATTTATTTATTTATATTATAAAATAATTTTTTAAAAATTTTAGTTGTTCAATTAATTGCTTAAAAATCTTAAAATTTTATTCTAAAAATATTTTCTACAATAAAATTTGTTTTTCTGCAATTTTTCAAGAAAATTATGAAAATATTTTTGGTTACTTTAATGCAAATTTAAAAAGTTTAAACTAATATAAAAATATTTTTAAATATTGTCTGCCTTTGTGAAGAAATCTTAATATTTTAACTATTTTTCATAGTTTGTTCAATTCAAAATGAAAAAGAGATATGAGCAGAAATTACCACAATGATAGAACCAAAGAAAAATTAAGTGAAATTAAGGAAAATTACAGCTGAAAAACAAAAAGGTGCTTTGGATAAAGTTTTAAGAATTCACAATGATGACACAGAATGGAAGGAACCAATCAAGAAAATGTATTAATATAAATGAAAATATTTCCTGAAAGGATGTTCAGATTATTAAGATGGAAGTAAATAATAATCCTGAAGCAACATATTTTCAAAAAGAAAATATTGTCATGGAAATAACTCAGTGTGATGCCTGAGAATAAAGAAATAGTTAATGCAGTACTAAATATAACAAGTGACTCTGTTACTTGGCCAAAGAGAATGATCCAGAACATAATTATTTAGTGAAAATGAGTCATTAAAAATATTTGTGAATTAATTTCCCTGCTAAAATAATGGAAGTTATTTTTCAAAAATTCATCCTAAAAGAAAACTTCCAAATAATGAAATCATATATTGTCCCTGGATAATTTATTTTAATAAAAAGAACAAAATATTTTGTTTCTACTGATGTTTTTGGT
Organism: Epiperipatus broadwayi; assembly: GCA_028023455.1. Lineage (NCBI taxonomy): Eukaryota > Metazoa > Onychophora > Udeonychophora > Euonychophora > Peripatidae > Epiperipatus > Epiperipatus broadwayi. The sequence continues at coordinate 995,839 of JAQFVV010006293.1, forward strand.
GTAAAGATATGACTATTGCTTTTTTAATATCAATATTCAATAATTGACCAAATATCCATACCATAATGGTAGAACATGAAAAATTGAAGTATCATTTAGTTGCAATGTTGAAATGTACAGAACTTTAAAAGAGATTTTCAGCTGGGAAAGTATAGACAAGTTACAACAGAAATTAGTGAATCAATAAAAAATGTGATCAAATTTTGAAAGATTGTTATCAGTGATATCATTTCTAGCTGAGCATAATTTGACATTTTGAGGTTCTACCAAAAAATATAGGAGATTTGTATAATAAAAACTTTTCAAAAATTATTGAACTGCTTAGGAAATTTAACCTAATAATTCAAGACCATCTCCAATGAATTATCAGTAAACAAGATCGAAAACATTGTCTAAGGAACCTATTCAGAATAAATTAGTGAATTTAATGGAAAGCAAAATACAACTCAGATTATAAATTAAATAAATTCAGGAAAGTATTTTACTGTAACTTTTTTACTATAACCTAGATATTAGCCACCAAGAACAAATGTTCATTACACACATATGGCATTGATGGTACATTATATGGTTCAATCATTAGTGTTAATGAACAGTTTATTAAATATATAAATATAGAAAGCAATTTCAGAGAAAATATACATGCTCTGCTGAAGTGAGAAATTAATTCTCTAGGATTTAATACTAAATACATCAAGGGGCAAGGATACAATGATGGTTTAAATATGATGAGAAAATTTGAGTTTCTTTCTATTCTTGAAGATTTTTTAATCAAATACAAATCATATATAGTTATTACTGGTGATTTTAATATTCCTGATTTATATTCAGGTACTACTATCATAGATTCGGTTTCTTTTTCACATAAAGCATTAAGAATGATTCGTTTTTGCAATTTGTTAAATCTAAAACAATTTAATCCATACACCAATTTTAATGATCACACATTGGATTATATTCTTAGTAATTTTTCTACAATTGAATGTTTAACTACTTCTTCTCTTCCTTTTTCCATTGATTTGCATCATCCTCCCTTACAATTTTATATTAATATTAAATTTAATAGACTTTGTTCCTTTAAAATTATGAAAAGAAACTACAAAAAAGGAAATTATTTGAGTCTTTGTTTACAATTATCTAATTTTAACTAGAAAAATTTGTATTCTTCATCTGATGTAGATTTCTGTATGAAGTTTTTGAACAATCATTTAGTGAACTAATTGACAAATACATTCCTAAGAAAAAAATTTTAACTAACCATTTTCCTCTCTGGTTTTCAGTCTCTCTTAAAGAAATTATTAAAAGGAAATCATTTCATCATCATAAATATTGGAAAACTAAGAACTTAAATTATTATAACAATTTTATTAATTATAAGATTGTCAAAGGTTATATATCAGAGATTTTTAAAAATTTATACAAAATACTGAAAGTCATATTTCTGATAATCCTTTGCAATTTTGGTCTCTAGTTAAGGATTTAGGTATTACAAAAAAAAATTGCAGAGTAATAATTCTAATCTAGCCGCAGATGATTTTTCTCATTATTTTCCAGAGCTTTTTAAACAATCTAATTCTTTTACTAATTTAACTACAAATAATGATCTAGTTGAAGAAAGGATAACATTTAATTCATTTATTGAATCTGATATTATTTTTGCTATTAAACAGCTTAAATTACATTCTAGTGTGGGCCTTGAAAATATTCCTCTTTTGCATATTTTTAATTGCTCTTTAGCAAATGGTACTTTTCCTACGTCCCTTAAAATTGCTAAAGTTGTTCCTATTTTTAAGAAAGGATCTAAAGATTTAGTAAGTGACTATAGGCCTATGTCAATTCTACACACTGTTGCTCGAATATTTGAAAGATGTTTATATAATAAAATTATCTTGGATATCTCTAAGGTTTTGGCACCAGAGTAGCATGGATTTTTGCCTAATAGGTCCATTGAAACAAATTTGCTAACTATTTTTGATCACATTTCAAACTCAATTGAGAATCAATCTAGGTTAGATGTTGTTTATTTTGATATGTCCAAGGCTTTTGATAGAGTTAATCATAAAATTCTTCTTCGGAAGCTTTGTATGTTAGGTTTTTCCAAATTATTAATTAATTAGTTTGACTTTTTTTTTAAGGATAGAATGTCTTGTGGGAGGTTTAATAATAAATTGTCATTACCATATTATTGCTTCACTGGGGTGCCTCAAGGCAGTGTTCTTGCACCTTTATTATTTAATGTATACATTGATGACCTAAAAACATGCACTAAATTTTCACATCTTCTATGTTATGCAGATGATTGCAAAATTTTTAGGCATATTTATTCTATTAATGACTGTTTTTTTACTTCAAAGTGATATAGATAATTTATTGAATTGGTGTGAATATAATTATATAGATATAAATATGGATAAGTTCTCCATTGTCTCTTACTCTAGAAAATCTGAAATCGTAAGGTTTTCCTACTATATTGGTGATTCTAAAATTATAACAAATGATCATCAAAGAGATCTAGGAATAATATTTTCCAATAATGGGTCTTTTCATAATCACATTAGTTTTATGGTGAATAAATCTCCTAAAATTGTAGGAGCTATTTACAATATGGAAAAGCATTTAATAAATTTACAAAAATTAAACTTTTTATATCTTTAGTTCTTCCCATCTTGGAGTATGGTTCAATTATATGGAATTCTCATAACAGGACAGATATCATAAGAATTCAGTCTGTTTTTGACAAATTTGCAAAATTGAATAGTTTAGGTAATGAACACTATATTGATTTACTGCTGAGATGAAAAACAAGAGATCTCAAGCTTCTTCATAAATTTATTTCCCAGAATATTTCTGTATCTAATTTGCTTTATAATTTAGGTATTAAAAAACAGAATTATAATACTCGTACTCACAATATTTTTGAACTGAAAATTTGTAAATCTGATGTATTAAGATTTTCCCCTTTATTTCGTTTACCTAGAACTTATAACAAAGATTTTGGTAATGATGATGTTTTTAATCTGGATTTTAAACAATTCACTAAAGTCCTCATAAAAAAATATTATCCTTAATTTCATTTGATATATTGCCTTTTTATTTATTTGTGCATTTTATTGTTTTTCTATTTTATTGGTATTATTTTTTGTTTTGTTTTGTTTTTTTAATGCTTATTTAGATTTGTATATGATAATGACATTACTGTGCAATCTATAATTGGCTAAATGCTGTTGATATGTACATTAAATAAATAAAGAATTGAATTAAAAAAGAATTATTATTATTATTATCATCATCATCATCATCGTCATCATCATCTTTCAAAGGACTTTATTCAATAACTTAAAAAAAGGTTACACAATTTTTTACAGTCAATTGTTTGTAAAGCTGGCAGAGATATAAAAGTTCTCTTTCATATAATATTTTTTCAATGTTGGCAAGTTGTAAGTTTTTCATTTGACATTTCTAAATCTTTTGTGACTTCCTATTTTTTCTAAGTTTGATGGTAACTGCAATAGAGACCAGGTGTCAATAAATGTTGTGTGATTTGTTATTCTTTTATCTCTTTCACATATACTCTCCAGTTTATTTTTGAATGTGTTCGGGTGCCTTCTTGGATTATAATTGTACATGAATTTACACCTTGTACACCGTAAAGCATAGAGAATGAATGCACTGATTCTTATTTCAGAAAAAACTCCTTTTATGGATGAGGCAAATAGGCATTCCATATTTATTCTTTTATTTTTGAATAGTGTATTTATTATTGAACAGATGCTATTTAGTCCTAGACATGAGAAAAAAATATGATCCTGTGTTTCAGAGTCTCTGTGGCAGAGATTACATAAATTGTCTACACTTTGACAGTTCCTTCTATACTTCAAAAAATGTTGTGTGGGTAGAGAGTCAAGGTTAATTTTAAGAAGAAAATCAAAATATTTTGTTTCAAGTGACCAGAATTTAAATTTATGGCATAGTTGTCTATTGGTGATATTAAGTACAGTTTTTTCATCAATTTGTGACGGGTGTAAAAGCAAATGTATTTCCCAGTACTTAAATTTATTTTGAGGTGGATTAAAATTCAAGTTTTTTATAGATAGTAATGGTGCAAGTAGTGTCTTCAGGAATCCTTGTAAAGGATGTGGTTTATCTGTCGGGGTGATTTTACAGGCTATTTGTAGATATGGGAATTTTTGTGCACATGCAGAGATTATGTTTAGTGTTTTTTGGATTCTGAAGGTGTAGATTGAATGAAGTCCCAGACCATTTTGTGATAGTGAATTTCTTAGCCGTTTTACTGATATTGAGATTACTTTTTTCACCACAAGAGTTTTCTACAAAGTGAGTCTATTTTATTAGTGAATGCCTTAGTATAAAGTATTGTTGGAGTGTAATAAGTGATTTTTGTTATGATTAACATATTAAAAAATGCTATCTTTGTGTACAGTGAAAGGTAGGCTTTTGTTAGTGAATTGACTATACTTTCTACTTTATTTACAAGATTTGTTTGTATAAGTGGTCTCATTGGTGAATGATGCAGATAGAAATGGAAACCAAGAAATGGATTAGGTTTACCTTTAAAATTTTCTCTTATATTGCTGCCAGTGAAAATTTGCCAGGCACAAGATTTCTCCATGTTAAATGTTAATTTATATTCATTTGTATAATTGGAAAGTATCTTTAGAAGTTTGGGAATGTGTTTTTGAGATGTTAAAAAAATTGCAAGATCATCCGTATAAGCTATACATGAGATGTTAGTATTTAAGCAGGGTACATAAATTCCAGGTAATTCATTCTCTATTATTTTAATTAGGGGATTTATGTAGGCAGTAAATAACAAGGCACTAAGAGGGGATCCTTGTGGGATGGATTGATGAGGTACTATTGGTGGAGAAGTTTTTCCATTTAGAGTAATGTATATTTCACGGTTTATTAATAGGTTAGCAAGTAAATTTAGGTAGGCTTTTGGTACTGTGTATTGTTCTAGAGTTTTCAGTAGTGTATTTATTGGTATTGTGTCAAATACTGCTTCTATGTCTATTAGTTGAACAACTATAGGACTGTATTTTTTGTTGTTTCTTATTGTTTCTATAGTTGATTTGAATAGAAAAGCTGCCTGTCCAGTTGAAGATGCCTCTTTAGCAAATTGCATTTTTGATAGTTTCGGTATAATATATGGCTCTATTTTATCTTTAATTACTGATTCTATGATTTTTATTCCAAGGGAGGACATTGAAATTGGACATAAGTTTGTTATTGATGAAACCATTTCTTTTTTTTTCATAAACGGTACAAGCGATATTTGATAAAGACCTGGTATTCTATATATGTCTTTAGTTAAAAAATTTGTAAGATTAGACATATACTGAGCTGTAATTTTATTAAGATGAGAATATACGAACTTGGAAATCCCATCTATTCCAGGATGGCATGAAGCCAGCGTTGACTCTATTTTTTGTACAAAATCATTAGAAGCAAATTGAATTTCTTTTTCTGGTGTACTGTATAAAAGTTGTTATGGATCTAAGGGAGGATTTTTTCGAAATTTATTTTTAAAAAGTGAAAATAATTGCTCCAACATGAAATCTCCACAAACAGTATGTGATTGTATTTTTATGTCTGATGGTACTCGAACTGGAGAGGCCCATCTGATGTAATTTCTGGTTAAGATGTGAGGCTTGTTTAAGTATACTTTTCTTTTTTTGGGCAATATATTCTTTAAGTTGTTCTGAGATTGATTGATATGTTTTTTTAATGCTACTAATCTGGGGCGATCATAGTTAGATTGTGATGTTGTAATATTTTTTTTATAAGTGTCATCCATAAGGTTTAAAAGTTTAGTTGGGAATGGTGTGGTCCTGGTAAGATGGTTAATATTAAATGATAATATATTGACAAATGTGTGCCGTGCTTGGACTGGGTCCATTTGTATACTTTTTATCCTATGCAAATAGATATATATTTCTGAGAAAAGTAATTCTGGAGTGTATGATGGAAGAAGAACTCTGATGGTTCTTCCAGTAATTATTGTTGATCTTATATTGAAATTAAGTTCCAGAGATACTATGACTGTGGCATGATCAGATAGAGGGGAGTTCTTTAGAAAAATGTTCGTCATGTTATGCAATGATGGGGAATAGAAGACTAGATCAATCAATAATGAAAATCTTCCATTATTAAATGATACAGCTCTCTCTGGCAGAAATCCTCTCCCATTCTTCATGGGAAGTGACAGAAGATGAAGGCATTTATTGGTAAATTTTTCATATGACATGTTAAAGTCCCCTATAAGTAATACTGGATGTGCTGTGTTCACAAATTTGGAGTTCAGAATTAGGATTAATCTATTTATAATGATGGGGCCTGGAGGGATATATACAATTGCAATGTTTAGTGTTATAGCTTTGTGGTGAAAAATGATAATTAGTATGTGCGCGTCAATATATAATATTTTAAAAGAGTTGAATGGCCAGTTTTTATCGATGATGATTCCTGTTCCTGCTGATGGTGTGTCAGATGTATTTGAAAAAGCTGTAAATCCTTTGTTATTTAGTTTGTTTGAAGGATTAATTTGTGATCCACTGTAAATTTTTGTTTCTATAACACCGAGTATGTGTAGTTTAACAAAGTCATACCATTTAGTAAGAAGATCAATTTTTTCAAGAGAGTTTAACCCTCTGACATTAAAAACTCCTATGTTAAGTTTCATTTAGTGTGTGTTTATTCTATATATTATACAAGTCTGTATCAGTTCTTAATTGTATATAAAAATAATCAATAATAAATGCGACCAAAAACTCATATTGACAAATTAAAAAAGACAATTTTACTATATATGATTGTGTACTGGATTTTTAATTGTATCACCTGGTCTCATTTGCTTTATTGCTATTGTTTCTTTGTATATAGTATTATCAGTATAATTATCACTTACCTCTTCCATGGGACTATCTTCTTCTGTTGATAATGTTACATTATCAGAATTTTTTGATATCGAGCGGTTTTAGCTTTTTTAGTTTCAGATGCTGCAGGTCACCATCACTACTTTCATATTCCAAAATCTTTACTTTTTTTAATTTTTTTTGGAGGACAGCCTGGTTTTCTTCTAAATTGAGGAGTGGCAGGTACTACCTCAGCTGGAGAGATAGAAAGAGTCTCCATTATGTCTGGAGATGTTTTGTTAAGGGGGAGATGTGTTTATATTATCAGCCATGGGATTTATTATATCATTTTCAAGCTCAATTGATTGTGTAGTTATTATTTTACTATTGCTAATACTATTTTTTTTATTCTATTCTGATATATGCTTCGGGACAAGAAATTCTTCAGCTATCAATTCGGCTTGTTGACAAGTGTTAATTTCTTTTGGACATTTGTGAGCGGAGAATGCTCCCATATTGCATTTAGTGCAGTATAGCTTAGGGCAGTAGCTGATTAAGTGACCACATTCTTTACAATGAAAGCATTGTGGCTTGAGTCCATTTATAATTAAAAATAATGTTGCCTCTTGGTCTGTTATTTGCGTAGGGATATTTTCAGGAATTATATTTTCTCACAATTTCACTCTATATGTAAAACTGTTACCGAATATAGGTATTGGTGTGTTTTTAATGTACATGGGCTGAAAATTTATCACCTCTCTGAATGGCTCCATTAGTTTAACAAAATCTGCACTGGAATAACCAAAGTATGCATTTTTTAAGAGGCCTGTAATATGATTTTCTCTATTCTGGTTAACTACGATTAAGACGTATTGATTCAAGGTTTTAACTTCTTTTTTGAAATTTTCTTTATTTTTCTCATTATCGAATTCAATTGCTATATAGCATGGATTTGGATGGTCTGCAATGCGTACGATTGAATTCCATAGATTTTTTTTATTAATGACTTCAAATAATAGATCTTTAGGGAAGCTATAGAGTGAACAATTATTATCTGTTATTGCTATTACAATTGAACGGTCCATAAAAAAACATTTGAATGAATTAAAAAGATCTTTAGGTATGGTCTGGTTGAAAACTTCCATAATTTTTTTCAGGCTGTCATTGGTCCAAGCTTCTTGTGTCTCGATAGTATTAGTATCTATTGTTTTAGGTGAAAAATCTAATTTCAAAATATCTCCAATGGTTGATCGATGGAATCTGGGTGTTTGTTGCACTCTCATTCAGCTAACTGTCTGCGATTCATTTTTTTTTCATTTCTACAGAAGATTGCTTTGCTACTTGAGCATAGGAATTTTTGACAGTGCCTATATGGACACTGACTTTCAGTATCCATTTTAAATATAATCCGATGGGTTTATTATATTTTTTTGCAGTTCAGAGGACTGAAGTTCTCTCTATAATTAATGGCAAAAAATTTTTTTACCTATTTTGAATTATAGATTGTAAATAATCCACTGTTTTTTTAGCACAATGTGAACGAATTTGTAACTCCAAGCGACCTCTAGTGGCTCCTCTATTATTATTATTATTATTATTATTATTATTATTATTATTATTTTATTTTTTGATTGAAGGTGAATGAATGAACACAAACACACAGCAAATATATATGCAAATGTATTCCCTCAATTTATTATTAATAATTACCTTATTATTTTTATACCATAACTTTAATATATTTATGCTTTATATACATTTAAAAAAACATCTGTATTACATATATATACCTACATGGTGAAAAACACTTTGTGCATAAGCTTCAGTAAACAGTACATATTCTATTGTAATTAAAGCTTATCAACAAGCGGTGAGATGTTATATGCAATGTATTATGTACATGAGGTGGCCTTGAAACAAAATATTGTGGATTTCATGGCCCCATTATATACATATATGATCATTATAAAAATCTTATGCACTTTTACAAATACATAAGTTCCATTTTACAGATTAATAAAATCAATCTAAAAATAAACAAGTGAAAAAAAATATTATACTGTATTCTTAGGATAGTTTATTCTATTTATAGTAAGATCTTCCACAATTAAGGCTTATAGAATGACAAATTATATAACGAGTACTTTTTTTCTATTAAATTAAGAGTATGCAACCTATGAAAATACAAACAATGAAAACTAGAGAAGCCGATATTTTAATCAAATAAGGCTTAAATTATTAATTTACTTCATTAAATTATTTAATTGTATTTTTAACCTTTAAAATATAGTGTATTATTTTATAATTATTCTTTTTGTGTGTATATAATAATTTTAGTCATAAGCCTTTAAATCTGAACTACTAAATTGATTAACATTGTTATAAAAAAAACTTTTTTTTTCCAAATGAAAAATTCATAAACTATCAATGAATGAAAATGCTATAATGAATGCCATTGGTTACTTAAAACATGCATGCACAAGACATTTCAGAGCCTTTTGAATAGCTGAATTAGAAAGCTGATTAAAACCATGAAAAAAAAAATTTCCTAAGTAAAAAAGTAATGTAAGTTTATTTTTGCTTTTGGGAGTCAATTTTAAAATAGTGATAGTAATAATAATTTTAATAATTTTATTAACTACAGTAAAACAAATACATCAGTCTTAGTATTTACTAAATTTTACTATAATTGCTAGCTTAGTAATTATAACCCAATTGATTTAATTAAATCTGTAACTTATAAATCCCACTTATAATTAAATATAAGTATATATATAAAGTATATATATATAAATGTTAGAATTGATCAAGATAGCTTAGTTTTAAATAAGATTTGAAATATTAAATATTTTAAATGTGTGTTTTACCCTCTTCTATCAACATTCAAACAAATACTATCATATAATTGTGGTCCCACTCTCTTCTGTTTAACAAAGCTTTTAGAACTGGACCTTGTAGGGTTTAAACTTGGATGCCCTACAACTTCCTTTATGGTTATATAAAATTGTGATGATGATTTTGTTTTACCTTTTCTACATGCACATTACTATAAATTTGGCTAGTGACCAAATTGTAATGGCACAATATATATATATATGAGAGAGAGAGAGATGACAATCTGGACCAACTGATGAGTGTTGGTTCAGTATGAAATACATATAATGGTGGTTATTTATCTTTTCTACATGTGTGTGAGCATGTGTATCTGTAGTATGAGATAGTGTGGATAGTTGAAGGTTGCTTAAAAGTCGGAATTCAAATACCCTGTATTTATATATACATAATAAAAATTAAATATAAGAATTTAAAATTGAAGATTTTAAATGGTATTCGTTATTTATAGTAATGTGTATATTTTAAAGGAATTTTTTTTAAAAAAAATTTTTTTTAATTAATTTAAAACATTTCAAATACAAGTCAGCTACATTATTTTTTAAAATAATATGCATAATGAACAAAGTGCTACTAAAACAATTAATTTTATATAATTCTAAATCACAAAATAATATATATAAGGAGAGAATTATGGCAAAACCTATCCTTATTTTTTTTTAAAGTAAAAAGGTAAACAATGATTTATTAACTAATCGTTGAGCCTTATCTATGAGACAGTGAATCTTAAAATTTACAAAATATTAAAAAGATTTTTAAAATAAAAATGATAAATGACTGCATGATTCTATTCTCTGACAAAAAACATTCTTGCCAAGCTATCATCCTTAGGAAAAAAAGATGTGATTTTTTTTAATTTTAAACTTTTTTTTAAATATTGCATTATAAAATTATTTAAATTTTTAAACCACCATATCAGAGGAATAATAATAACTAGAAATGGCTAAAATTAAGTTTCCTTAACAATAAAAAGGCATAGCACTAAGTCATTATCATTGGTGCTATAATTATCAACCATTTGTAAACAATTTTCATTCTAACTCGGGGGGGGGGTAAAGATGTTGTACTGATTATATAAATCAATCCATGAAACACAAATATATACATACTTAATGCAAGCTGATTTTCTTTTGTATTTGTTTACATCTTGTGATGCTGTTTTTAACTTCTTCTAAATGTATCTTTACTTTTTGTAGGACATCAACATCTTGTTTAAGTCGATTCTCTCATTTAGCATATTTTCCCAATAGAAAGCAATCATTATTTTACTTTTTTAGAATGACTTTGAAATAATTTTGTTAACAAAAATAGTTTTACCTCAAATATAAAACCATAAAAAAGTTCATCATAAATACTTTTTTAAAGAAAATCTATTATAATTCATTCGCTTCAGATTCCCAGTTCACTGATTAAACCACTATATTACATTAATGTTTATTGATAACAGAAATCACACTAACAACAAATGTTAAAACCCAGTAAAAACAGTTATAAATAATTCTTAACAAATTACATTGTCATATTGATAATACAATGTCACATTATATATGACTTGCTTTTTTGATTATTACCATGTAAGATTTATATATTCTTTGCATATTTTCTTCTTGCATAATAGAAACTATAAAAGGTTTGAATTATCTATTTCCAGATAAATAGAGTTTTTCTACTCCAAAACTTATCACACATATCTATGTAAAACCTTAAATTCAATCTATAGTGCATAATATACATTCTCACCTCACTATAGGATAACACTGTAATAAGAAAAGGAATCACTTTCTTATTTGTCATCTTGTATATAAATAGAATGATAAAAATATACACTATATATGTTTAAAATGCAAGAGTTAGCATCAGAATATGAACATAGGAAGTTATATTTTGTTAGAACTATTTGTTAAAATTAAATCAGAAAACACAAACATTATCCATTTAAGCTTAATAAAACTGATTTCATGAAGTTGGGAATTAACTAATTATGGAAAGTTTTTTTTTTTTTTTAAAGTTCAAAATTCTTAACATATAGACATTTACATAAGTTATTTATAGCATTATTATTAATTATGCGTATAAAATGTATTAAAACAAAGATTTTTCCAACAGTTTTTTTTATAAAAGAACAGTGAGAGAGAATGCATTACTTATCATGCTTGCCAATTGCTAGGTGGTGATAGTTTGAGCATTTTTCATTCTGGCTTTACTCTCTAGCTAAGAATAGCTAGATAACCATGTTTTGATTAACTAGTGTGAGTTATATTTAGCTGTCTAAAAAAAATTCTAAGTATTTTTAAAAAATTAATTGTTTTGATTTGAACCCAAATAAAAGGCATGATTTTACTACTGTTGTTTGATGAGATTTGGATTTGCAATGGTCATAATGAAATAACTTGCAGATATGAGGTTTAACTATGATTAATATATAAATTCCCAAATAAAAGTACTTTCTATCATCTTATGGAGTAGATAATGTTAGTCATCAAAGGTTAATTACTGTTTCTGATACAATCTTTTCTATCTGCTTTTTTAGTCAATTATGTTAGTGTATGATGCAGTCATCATGAGTTTTTTTATGTTACCAGTCATCTTTCTATACCAGTTATGACAATCATATGTTGAATTATACATACACACTTTCTGACTTCAATTCTCTTTTTCATTTTTTTACACATTCTTGTGAATTAAAAAATTGATAGTTAAAAACAGACTTAATAGGCTGGCATTTGTGATTTTTGATTAAAGCAGGATAATAGTTTCATCTGAAAAAGATTGCATGTTTAGTAAACTTCATTAAGGATTCCCTATCCACCATGAAAGTGAAGAGAACATTTAAATTGGGGACTAAAAATTTTTTGATTTGCTACACAATTTATCTAAGTTGTCATGCTTAGTGGATTAATTATTAAAATAATAAACAACTATTATCAGTAATAAAGGTAAAGTAGGAAACAAAGGTAGTATTAGATGTTAATTATAAATCTTTTTTTTTCTAAATATATAAGTACTTGGAATATGCAAACTTTACTTGGTAAGAAACTCTTCAAGATCAGAATGAAGGAGAGCACTAGTGGCTAAAAAGGTATAATATTTAAGATAATGAAGTTGTCTTTTATAGAAAGAAAGATTAATAGAATAGGTAGATGGCTACAAATCTTTTTTAAAGGGCAGATCAACCAATAACATGATGATGCATGATACTGAATTTTCTGTAGTCTAATTTAAATATCATTTATGCTTAGAATTTTTGTTGTATTAATGAAAGGCTAAAGATTGGTGTGTATTTTGTTAGTACATATGCTCCAATATTTGATTCAGGGAAAATCAGAGAAAGAAAGTTTTTATTTCTTGCTGGCTAGCATTATTAGAACAATAGCATTAAAAGATCAATTTATTTTTCTTAGATATATTATTGCATGTAATGAAATAGGATAGATTTTTGTCAAAAGTTGTTGGAAATAATGTTTCTGCAAATGATTTGTTTTTATTAAATTTTTGCACAGCATATGAATTAACAATCACAAACATATTGTCTTGGCAAAAAATTGCTAAAAATATATATATTTGCATCAAAATAATGGTATATAATTCATTACATTATAGTTATGACTGAGAATATAATAAAGATTTATATTATGTATGCACTTTATATATATGCATATTGTTGAACTGATCATATATTAGTGTATTCCAAAGTTAAAATGATAGATCATATTCAAATTTTATTCACACAAAAAAATTGGTCATTCTTTATAAATATTTACTATTTGTGCTAAATTTCAAAAGCTATCAAACACTAAAATTGCTAATTTGGGTTTTCAGAAGCATTCATGTTACTAAGGCAATGAATTATCTTAGGAAGTGTTTATGGACACAGAATAATCTTTTTCTGGGTTCACTAAAAAAATAAACATGATTGATTTCTGACAATGATCTTGCTATTAGTGATTTGATTAAAAGGAAATATGTAATCTCTGCTTGGTAGAATAATAAATTAAATGTGAAGATCTAAAAAAAGAGATTTGAAGTAGAAATTTAACATCTGATAAGAAGACTTAAAAATGATTGTGGGATTAAAACTGCAAAAGAGATACAGCTCTTTGTTGATTATATTCCTTTAGTTGTTCTTTTTAGATAATAAAAATAATATATGGGCCTAAAAAATGCTATTACAATTCTGTTAAATCTAGTAGTGGTAAGCTCTATATGAACAAGAATATTTTGAACAAATAGGAGTATTTTGAGCACCTTTGAGTATTGATACAAAATTTAAGATGATAATTATTAATAATATAATTATTTTCTTTATTCATTTATATTTTAACAAAGTTATCCAGCTTTAATAAAATCAAAATAGTACTTTATAACTTTAATATTGGAAAGATTATAGTTCCTGACAAAATACTTGAAGAAGTTTTAATATATGATAGATTAATTTCAAAAATATTGGAAAAATTTTAGTGCTGTCTGATCTTAAGAATGCTTCTATTGCTCCAATTTTTAAAAATAAAGATAATTATCATAGAATATTATTATTATCTATCATATAACAATGCCACCAAGGATTTTGTTGAATAGATTGTTTCTAGTCATAAATGAATGTTTCACAGAGACTCAATGTATTTTTTATTGAATCAAGAAACATTGCAATCACAGTTTTTGTTATTAGGCAAATGCAAGAAAAGTGTCAAGAACAAACAAATGATTTATATATTGCTTTTATTAACTTGATCAAGGTGATTAGTTCAGATAATCAAACAGGTTTATGACATTGTTTGAAATTAGTTGGTTGTCCACAGTTTCTATATGAGAATAAAAGGAAAATTCTTATTACTACTAGGGTTAACTCTGAACCAAGATATGTACTTGTTCCAACATTGTTTTCAATTTTTGTGACAGGTGACTTTGGAAGTGTTTATAGGCAACTTAATGAAATAGGAATTAGGATACAATACAGACTTGAGAGTGGAATTTTTAATTTGATTAGATTAAAAGTAAAAATAAGAACTTCATCTTCTTGGATTCTGGATTTATCGCATGCTAATGAGTGTGCTATTTTTGTAATTCAGAAAACGATTTACAGAATGTACTTTAAGTTTTGAATGCAAAGTTTAAAGACATTGACTTTTTAATTAATATTTAAAAAACTCAAGTTCTTTATCAACCAATAATGGAAGGGAAATCCTTAGGAAGAAGCTTGGATGGTTATTAACTTGAGATTGTAAAACAATTTAAATACCTTGTTAGTTTTGTAAATAGAAATATGGACATACATGTCAAGATACATCACAGATTCCAATGTGCTGCTGTTACTTTTAACAAGGTAAAAGATGGAACATTTCAACATAGACAAATATTTATTGCAACTATGCTAGTTGACTATATAATTATTTTATCTCATTTATTATATGGAAGTGCAGCATAAGGGCATAAGAAAAGTTTCATTTAAGAATGTTCAAAAAAATGCTATACATACAATGACAAAATCTTAAAACCAATCAATAGGTTTTTTAACTTGATGGATGAGATACTACAAAGTCCACTATTGTAAAATCATATCTTTGTTGGGTTGAATATGTAAAATAAGAAAATAATCAAGATTTTCTAAAAGGGTGTTTTATGGTGAACTTGAGCATAATTTTCATGAAAGATGTAAGGATTATCTCAAAAACATTGGATAGAAGTGCAATGTTAAATGTTTTCATTGGAAAGATATGGCAAAGAATAGAATACAATGGGGAGCTACAGTTAGACTGGTGTTGAATTATTTCAGAAAAAAGTTTTCTGCAGAAGTTGAAAAATATCATTGCAAAATATCTAGAAAAGTATGGATCAGCTCATTTTATATGTGGATGCATTTGTGATTCACAAATTGTTTCATATAATCTTTCCAAAACTCTCTATAGCTTTATTTTTGTTAGAGTTAGAATGGCTGCTGTTGCTGTTCTTTCATGAAGACCTAATTTATTTTAGACAACACATTGTAAATTTATTTCTAAAATCAAATAGTAAATTATTTACTGTTAAGATTTTGATTAGTCAAAGTTGTTTTAGTAGAAAATTGTTTTTGCCTAATTTTAACTTATGGAATTGTAAAACATTAGAAGGAATGTGCATTGGAAAATTATTTTATACATATTTTCCCAAAGAGTTATCAAATATCATTTCACGTACAAATTGGATAACGATTAATACTTTAATTAATGATGCTCTAATATAATTTCTGTTTTGTTTTTGTTTTATTCGAAATATTTTTGGAAAAAAAAAAAAAACACTTTAATATTCCCCTCCCTTCTTCTGGCCGTTTTTTTCTTCTCTTAAGCCAAGCCTTCTAGCAGCCGTATACTTTACATTAACAACATGCATAAACAAACATGAGACTTATGTTTATTTAATCATATTTTAACTTTTATTTTCTTTACAATAAATTAACATTCACTGCACCCATTAAAACATGATTTATTTTTCTTTGCCTTTTGTTAAGATTTTTTTTTTTGCTTTTGAAATAAAAATAAATACATTAAAATTAAGCATTTATATTTTTATCCCTCAAGACGTTTTTTTTTTAAATAAAAAAAAAAAGAATAAAAAATGATTTTCCTTTTATTAATGGAATCTGAAGATATACGATTGACTGTGAATGTACGTCATGTGTGTACATATACCTATTTAATTTTTCAGATCGCAATTTAGAAGTTAATTGTAAATTTTAATTTAAATGGGCCTCCTATCTTTTCCTATAAACATCATGCATTATTAATATATGTGTATTAAATGAAAATAATGTTATTAGGATTAAATTGTTGTTATTGTTTTGTTTTGTTTTTTTCTCAATAAAAAAAACAGTTTACTTCTTTGATTTTCTATCTGACGATATTAAAAACCACTTTCTCATCCATTGGCACTACACTTTTACCCTTGTTAATGATAGATCTTTAGGCAAGAATTTGCCATAGTAATCATCATTAATTTATATTTGCTATTTTAAAAACAACCGCCATTTTTTCCCCAAAATAATGACCATTTTGTAAGATTGATAAGATCTCAGTACAGTGCCTTCATTAAAGCTATATGTTCTGAAAATAAAATGATGAGATTCACATTAAATATTTACAGTACAGTGCAGAGTTTATTCATTATCCAGTACACAATATTATGTTTTGATTATAGAATTAAAATACAATTAATGTACTTCATTTATTTTTATCCAGAAGTCTTGCTAAACAATCAATACTTCCATTTATGATATATTCAACGTAAAGATTTTTAGCTTTAATGAAAACAAAACCAAAAAAATATCAGTTTTATTCAGTACAGTAAGTAGTCAAAAATGTACTTTAATTATGTACAATAACAATGGTTATAAATATGAAATTTTCAAATGTGTATATTAATTAAAATACATTCATTCAATCAATTTTATGAATTAAAATTTTACAAATATTATTTTGCCTACTACAAATTATGATCAACAACATAATTGTAAAATACAGTCATTATAATTGTAAGTTATTTTGAAAAAAATGATTGTGTACATTATGCAGCTAATAATCAACTTTATATAACCAAAGGTGTGTTAACATAAGTTCAAAATATTATCTATTTGCTTAATTTTAAATTAATCTTGGAATTTGTTTCTTACATATTTGAGATAACACTTTTACTGTACACTTTAAAAAATATAGCATGGACAAAAAAAAAAGATTTCATTATTTACACTATCAAAGTTATAGCAATTAACTATATATTAGATTTCTTTAACTAATTTTTATTTATTTATGATTGCATTTATGTAAAATAAATAAATTTATGAACTACTGCTTTAAAAATAAATAACAGGACTGCAAAAAATTTTATGGATTAAGATATTACAAAATAAAAAACTTTGATAGCACCAAAGATGTTACTTTTTTTTTTGAGTGCAGGTATGTATGAGCATATAAAATATATGAAAACTGGAATAACTCTCCATACAGTATTGCCACTCAGTACAAGCCAGAGTAATCAATGGATGCCAGAAAGGTTGTGCATAAAATCTCCATCTAGTGCCTACTCATCCAATATCCCCAGACTAGTTTCTGACTTGTGGCCTTCGACAGTGAGGAGTCTTGGATCTGAGAGCACTGCACTTAGATCTTAGGATAAGAAATGGTGATCATGTGATGTATATGAAAACCATTGATATCAAGAAAGCATAATGGAAACAAATTTGACAGACTGAAGTCTTTAATTGTGATACTGAATTAGATAATTATAAAGAATAAAATGTCAATAAGAACTGAATTCAAATAGAGGTTTGATTTAGAAAATAATTGTATGATTGGTCATTTCTATTTAGGGATATCTATACCTTCAATAAATGTGAAGTAAAATAACTTACCTAGAAAAATCTGCCCAAGGAGTTATTCCTGGAATATTTCTCATTTAAAGAATTTTTTTTAAAGAATTGTAATAGTAAAATAAAGCAGAATGTAAGTATTATGAAAATTATTTCAGAAGTGATTGCTAGGAGGTCTTCAAGCATAAGTATATGACAATTCTTCTACTAAAATATTATCAAGGTTTAGTATAAACACTGCAGCTTATAGTAACATTAATCTTATTGAATAAGAAAATATAATTTGACAGGTATATTGATAAAAGTTTTCTTTTGCTGCATGAATGGAGATTATATGCTGAGATTTAATCTAGTAATTTTTATTCTAACAATGAGTTAATTGATAAATAAAATGCTAATAATTAAAATTGTTAGAAAAATTGATGACTGTGTTTATGTTATAACTGCTTACATTTCAACATTAGAAACAAATAGTGCAGAGAAACAAAAAAATTGTTAAAAAATATTATTGCATCAGTGATATTAAAAATCCAATTTTTTTCTTGGATACTTAAATATTAATATTAATAGAAATAGTAAATTTTTGTCATAAATTATTGGAAATAATTATAGTGACTCTCAATTCAAATGTTTTGTTATTATTGAACTTTTGCACATCACATGAATTGATTAAATGTTAGGAGACAACATATAAAAAAATTCAATTATATATAAGCACAGACTGTTGAATAAACATTAGATTGGTATACTTCAAAGTTAAATGATAGTAACATTAAAATGTGTTTAACAGTTTGATAAGAAAATTTTATTATTTAGAAGCAACTGCAGCTCATACTAGCTTTCAACAACTGTTAATTCTAAAACAACCAATTTAGATTTTCAAGCTAATCACATTACTAGGCATGAAATTCTCAAGAAAATAACTTGCACTTATAGTTACAAACATCTTACTTGTTTTCTGACAATCATAGTAATGATATGATAAAAAGAAATCACTAAGCAATTTCTACTTGGTTGAATAATAAAATGATTGGGGAGGGTCTTACTCAATAATTAATATGAAACTTAAAAATAACCAGTAGATTAAAACAGCAAATGAAGTAGTTGTTTCCCTGAATGTTCCACTTTTTTTATTTGATGCAAAGAAGTTAATATAAGGACATCAATCTTTTATTATCATCATGAACACCTTAAAAAAAACAAAGAAAGTAAAATACATTTTAAGCAATATATTATACACCTGTTTGTATTAGATGCTCTGCTCAGATTACCAACAGGCTCTATAGATGGTTAATAGTGAAATGACCTTCAGATATGAGGTTAATTGTGAGTACTAAATAAACAGTTCCAATCAAGAGTGCTTCCTGCTGCTTTGTAGAATAGGAGATTGATTCATTAAAGGCTAATAACTGTTTCTTATACAGTCATTTCAGTCTTTTTTTTTTCTTCAGTCACTTATGTTAGTCATCATGATCTTCTCATGCCATCAGTTATTTCCATATGCTAACTGTGACCATGGGATTATGTGGTTATTCACCTACATTTCCTTTCTTTAACTACATGAACAACATTGCTGACTCCTTTTTCATTTTTTTTTTAGCTTATCTAAATAATTTAGAAAGCAAAGATTAAACATAATAGGTTGGAAATTCTTAGTTGTGATCTTTGATTGAATCAATATAATTACTTATGAATCAGTTTGGAATTACAATTGAGACAGTAGTTTCATATAGCAAAGACTATGTGCTTAGGCAGGTTTAGTTAGACATCCCTACCTATCATGAAAGTAGAAGGGCCTATGAAATGTGGTTTAAAAACATCGTCTCACCCAGTTTGGTTAGGTGGTCATTGCTGGAAGATTAGTAATAATAGTAATAGTGGTAGAGCAGGAGTCAGTGGAAGTTAAAGATAAATATTATAAATCTAATTTTTTTCTAGCTACAAGTATATGGAATATACAAACTACTTTTTAAGACCAGAATGGAGGTCCGCAGTAGTGATTAAGGACTTGTTAAGATTAAAGATCTATGTAGCTGCTTTTAAATGAAAATCATATTTCAGAGGAAGTAAGTTTAACACAGTGTTGATAGTTACAAGTTTATTTGGAAGGGCAGATCAATCACTGAAAGAAGTTATCTTCTATTCTTGGAATTCTTTGCCATATCAATAGAGAGTTAAGTGTTAAAACTTACCTTGCACAATGGTACCAGTCCTCATTTTATTAATTTATATGGTCTAATATCAGCTTCAGAGAATTACTGAATATCAGTATCATTAAAAGATCATATAGTTTGACCAAAAGTTGTTAGAAATAATGATATTTTGTCCTATAAATTTAAATGGTCTGATGTCAATTAACTTTTGCACAACACATAAATTGGATATAAATATCACTATAAAAAAATACAGATGCATCCACACTCAAAATAATGGTATTTAATAGATTGAATTATAGCTAGGAATTACAATATAAGAAAAGTTTATATTATATAAGTATTTACAAGTATAGATTGTTGAATAAATCATAGATTAATGTATTCCAAGATTATAATAATAATTGCATTAAAAATCAGGTTTTATCTCATTTATATTCACAAGAAAAGTGATTTTCATATTTTAGAAGTATTTACTTTATGTACTGAATATCAGTAACTATTGAACAATAAAGTTGCTAATGTAGATCTTCAGAATTTCATACTACTATGATATGGAATTCCTTTAAAGAATGTATTATGGATATAAGCAAATCTGTTCTTGGGTTCACTAAAAAAAATCAGGTTTTTTGACAACTATCTTATTATTAGTAGTCAGATTTAAAAAAAAAACAAATGACATTTTCTGTTTAGAAGAATAATAAATTAAATGAGGAACTTCATAGAGATCTGAAAATAGAAGCTCAATGACTGACAAGAAGACTTAAAAATAGTTGATGGATTTAAACTCCATAAAAAATAATAGACAATTTCTGATTGCTGACACTCTATATCTTTTATAATTCCTTGAAAGAAACATATTGATTTGGAAAATAGTATCACATTCTTATAAAATCCAGAAATAAGACTCTCTTATATAATGCTGATGATATTTTGAACAAGTAAAAAGAATATTTCAATTATCTTTTGATTAATACAAAAATCGACATGATGACTTTTACTAATATATCCATTTTGTCTACTCATTTGGATTTGGGCAAAGTCATTCAGCTGTAATATTAAAAATGGGAAAGCTGCAAGATAATGATGAAATATCTAAAGAAGTTTTAAAACATGGTGCTGATGCCTTGGTTTCAAAATATTGGAATTTTTCAGAAATATATGGAATCATGAAATTGTGTTATTTGATCCTTCTATTGTTTCAATTTTTAAGAATAAAGGGAATAGAACAAGATTGCAATAATTATCATGAAATATGATCATTATCTACTATATGAAAGATACTTTCAAGGATTTTTAAAATACATTGCTTCCAGTCATAAATGAATGATTATACGAGATTGAGTGTAGTTTAAAGAATCAAGAAAACTATAGATGTAGTTTTTACTCCCAGGTAAATAAAAAATTCCATAGCAACACATTTGCCTCAATCATTCAAACATGTCTATGGCATTGTTTGAAATTAGTCGATCCATCAAAGTTTATTTGTATTCTACAGCTTTTATAGTTGAACATGGATTTGCATTTTATCCAACAATATTTTCAATTTTTATTTGGAACAGTTTTTGGAACTGTGATATGATACAGATTCAATGGTGAAATTTGTTTTAATTTGAATCAATTTTTATTTCTTATTGGATTAACAATATGCTGATGATGTTAAAAAAATTAAGTTCTTTATCAGCCAGTGATAAAAGAAAAAAGACAAAAACAAGAATTTCAACATCTTGAATTCTAGATTTACAGGATGCTCATGATGTCAAATTCTTTATTATCCAGTGGTGGAAGAAAAATCCTCAACAAATTTTAATTTTAATGGTTATCAACTTGGGAATATAAATCAATTTAATTATCTTGATAGTTTTATATGTAGAAATGTGAAATTAGATGTTCAGATACAACATGGAATCCAATACACTGCTGTGCTTTTATCAAGATAGAAATTGGGCTATTTCAGTATAGGAAAATAACTACTGCAACTAACTTAGCTGTATAAAGAGCTATTGTTTTACCTAATTTATTGTGTGGAATTGTGTCTTTGATATCCTTTTAGTGTAATTAAAGGCATTAGAAAAATTTGATTTAAGAATGTCCCATCAAATTTTATTTAAAATATGATGACAATATCATAAAAGCAATCATTATGTTCTTTGAAATGCTGTGATATTATAAAGTTCATTATTCTAAAATCTCATCTTTGTTAGATTAGACATCAAAATTTCCTCAAAGATCTTTACAGTGAACTTGAGCATGGTTCCAACAATGTTCTAAAGATTATCTCAAAGATGCTTTAAAGAATTTTAACATTGATTGTTCCATTGGGTAAATAAAACAGAGATTGAATACATTGGAGAAGTTCAAATTAGACATAGTTTTGAGTAGTTCTCTAAAAAAAATATTTCAAATTAAAAATAGTTTTGAGTAGTTCTCTATGTGGAATACTTCTGTTTTACAGATTGGTTTGTATTGTCATGACAAAACTCATCTCTACAACCATTTTTTTGACTTTGAGCTGGAATGCCCATACTCTGTGTGCTTGTATGTGTTTGTAATTTACTGCTCATTATTATTCCTTCATGAGAAAAATGCTAATGACCCCTAAGATACATTTTTGCTAAACTACCTTTGTTAACTAGGCCACATCATTGATACTTATGAAATATATTCATTAGTATCATTCGAGTTGATTTTTTAAATCACAAAAATGAGTTTTTTTACTTAAAAAAACAACAAACTTTTTATTTTATTAAGTTCATTAATCTGGTTTTTAAATTAAACCATTGAAAGCTAAATGCGCTTTGCCTATTCTAAATCGTTGTATATTAATCAGCAATTTTGTAAACAATACACATTTTTTTAAACGCCAACGAGATGAATCTTTTCCGTGTCAAGCAAAACATACATTTCACACATGATCCAACATATTTTAAAATACAAAATACAGCAAAACTCTCCATATAGTAGTGCCATCTTGTGCTAACAAGAGCAATCAATAGATGCCAGAAGGCTTGTGCATAAAATCCCTATCTAGTGCCTTACTCATCCAATATCCCCAGACTAGTTTCTGGCTTGTGGCCTTCATCAGTGAGGAGCCTTGGATCTGAGAGCACTGCACCTAGATCTTAGGATCTAATGCAACCCTCCAGCACCCACCTTTTAACTCCATTTAACTACAAAACTATGAGAATGAAATTGAAAACACTATTAATATTTTCAATCCAAGCTCAATAGCTTATATAGTCATATGGGTCTGAACTCAATTCAGTACCCATACATTTTGGTGTCTTTGGCTCTTTAACAACCATAGCCACCACTATCCTATTAGGCAGGATTGGTGTTGAACCACTAAACATCACATGATCACTATCTCATACTAGCACAATAATTGTTATTAAACAATTCAAAATACAGCAAAACTCTCCATATAGTAGTGCCATCTTGTGCTAACAAGAGCAATCAATGGATGCCAGAAGGCTTGTGCATAAAATCCCTATCTAGTGCCTTACTCATCCAATATCCCCAGACTAGTTTCTGGCTTGTGGCCTTCATCAGTGAGGAGCCTTGGATCTGAGAGCACTGCACCTAGATCTTAGGATCTAATGCAACCCTCCAGCACCCACCTTTTAACTCCATTTAACTACAAAACTATGAGAATGAAATTGAAAACACTATTAATATTTTCAATCCAAGCTCAATAGCTTATATAGTCATATGGGTCTGAACTCAATTCAGTACCCATACATTTTGGTGTCTTTGGCTCTTTAACAACCATAGCCACCACTATCCTATTCAGCAGGATTGGTGTTAAACCACTAAACATCACATGATCACTATCTCATACTAGCACAATAATTGTTATTAAACAATTCAAAATACAGCAAAACTCTCCATATAGTAGTGCCATCTTGTGCTAGCAAGAGCAATCAATGGATGCCAGAAGGCTTGTGCATAAAATCCCTATCTAGTGCCTTACTCATCCAATATCCCCAGACTAGTTTCTGGCTTGTGGCCTTCATCAGTGAGGAGCCTTGGATCTGAGAACACTGTGGTTGTTAAAGAGCCAAAGACACCAAAATGTATGGGTACTGAATTGAGTTCAGACCCATATGACTATATAAGCTATTGAGCTTGGATTGAAAATATTAATAGTGTTTTCAATTTCATTCTCATAGTTTTGTAGTTAAATGGAGTTAAAAGGTGGGTGCTGGAGGGTTGCATTAGATCCTAAGATCTAGGTGCAGTGCTCTCAGATCCAAGGCTCCTCACTGATGAAGGCCACAAGCCAGAAACTAGTCTGGGAATATTGGATGAGTAAGGCACTAGATAGGGATTTTATGCACAAGCCAGAAACTAGTCTGGGGATATTGGATGAGTAAGGCACTAGATAGGGATTTTATGCACAAGCCTTCTGGCATCCATTGATTGCTCTTGTTAGCACAAGATGGCACTACTATATGGAGAGTTTTGCTGTATTTTGAATTGTTTAATAACAATTATTGTGCTAGTATGAGATAGTGATCATGTGATGTTTAGTGGTTTATATTTTAAAATACTGAATGATCAATAATATAAGATCTGGTTATAATAGGCGTCAAAAGTATATAATATATAATTTTGAAGCTCATTATATTTTTCCTTTTTACTCAAAACAAAGTACAAATATATCTAGCAGCATTAAATGTAATCCTTCTAATGATATTTTAATACAATAAATAGCATACTGGATATTTTATGCAATCCATGTTGTAAATGGTTCGTTATTAAAGCATAATAAACTACATAAGGACAAAGTGAAATAAATTTTAGAACAGATTTTTCAAAAAGGCCCTAAGAGATTTATTTCATCAGTCTTACTTTTTACTAAAAGAAAACTATTTATTTATGAAATTGCAACATGTTAAAACATATTTCAGAAAAGATAGTCTTTGCCATAGCTAATACCAAATTCCTATCATCATATTTTATTCTGAGTTATTCTTTAATTATATAATTCTCAATCTTAAGAATAATTTGCCTACTTTTGGATTCATATATTGCTATTAACAATTATTTATTAAATTTGCTTACAAACATATATATATATATGTGTGTGTGTGTGTGAGAGAGAGAGAGAGTTTATTTAATAACATGCACGTGATTTAAAAAAAAGAAAGGAAAATTAAAATAATGTTCACGATTAGAATTTTTAAGAACAACTATACTGATCTTTAACTGAGTTTAAAGTTTATATCTAAGCTAATATTACAACAACTACTCACAAAAATGGTAAATCATTATTAAGGTTACATTTGTGTACTCTTAAAAATTAAATCGTAATTAAATATGTTTCTTTCTTTTTTTGGCGCGCTTTTATTATGGAAACAATTTTTCGCAACTATATAATGAATAAAAAAAATTATATATATAGAAACTATAACTGAAATTTCATCATATGATGAAAAAATGTTTGAAATGACATCAGCATCCTATTATAATTGTGAATACATAAATAAACCAAGTAAAAAAAAATATTCTAGTTACATATTGGAGTTTTTAATTTATTTTATGCATATGTGTATTTTTATTTATATATTTGACATAAAATGGTAATAAAATCGCATAATGCTTGCACAAATACAATATATATGGGGTCATACATTCAAATAAAATTTTAATATTTTTACATTTAAAACAAATTAATATTTTTAATATTAAATTTTGATTTCTTGAGATAAATACTCTAATTGTGCTTTTTGTTTTATTAATACAATTCCTATAAATGTATTTTAAAAAATCAAAATAATGAACCAAAACAGATTATTTAATGGTCTATATTATTATCTAGCAAAGAAATCTACCTTCTAACACCTAATATTTCTTATAAAATAATGAGTCAGTTTGTGATTTTTCTTAAACAATGAAATATTTTATTTTTTATAAAATGAAAAGTATATATAATAGTAATATATAAAATCAGCAGTCATATTTAATTTTAAAAAAATTCATGATTACATTAAAAAATAAGTTCAACTTTAAGTTTGAAATATATTTGTTACAAAAGATTTATTATATTTTATATTTTTTTTATGCAACATCAATATAATAAGCAAAATTTGGTCTAATTAAAAACTAATAAATGTATAAAATTAGAGACATATTTTTACATTGTGATAGATGCTATTATTTTATGTATACAATATCAACAAAAAATAAGCATTCTGAGAAAACTGCTACCATCTGTTCGTTATTGTCATTGGACTGCTTTTTTTTTTTTTTGATTAGTTGCAGCTAAAAATTTTGAGCATATATCAAACTTCAGTTTTTCACTCATGATGATTTGTGTTCTTTTTCTGTAGAAAAAACTTAAACATTTCAATTCCTTCTAATCTTTACAAATCTAGAATTATATTTATATAGAAAGAGATCGGTTGCAATGAAGGCTTCTATAATAAATAAATTATACAACACTTTTTTAAAATATTAAGTTACATTCACTATTTATTTGTTTGCTTTTTTGGTTGTAAACTATTGTAATCACTTTTATTATTTCTATTAAAACTAAATTTTAACATCGAGGTTTAATAGATTTAAATTCAATAGAATTAGTTCAAATTTAGTTCATAAGAAATAAATACTAGATAGGTGACCTAGTTTCTTAGGTCTGGACCAGTGGACATATAAATTTTGAATATTTTGATATCAAATTTACAATTTATTTTTAGAACTTTAATATGTTTTAAGTAAGGCTCATGAGAGGGCAATATAATATTTTTAGTTCAATTTAAAGTTATGATAATATTTTAAAATTGAGGTGTAATCTTTCCATTTTAAAAATCAATGTTTTATTGGGCCAGAAGTCCAGACATTGAATTTTCATTTTTTGTCTTCTACTGAGATATTTTGTGAAGCGTTTTTTTTTTCCAAACTTTGAAATTGATGTATTTTCTTCCTAATATTTTAATTTCAAAAAATTTCTGAAGATATTAGGACAATCAAAAAAACAGGAATTTCAAAGTATGGTAAAGTCCACAATGATGTGTACTCATTGTATTCTTGTTAGTTTTGAACTTTGTGATAACTTTGCAATATTACTTCAAAAAATATTATGATCGACTAAAAATTTGATTTTTTGGAAAGTTTATGATTATTTTTGTATAGTAATTGTGTGATAATTATTATAAATTAAAAATATATATTATTATATATTTATATTCTACAAAAATGTTTTTTCTGACTAACATTACCATGGAAATTAGGTTCGCAGGAAATACAATATTTCTAGAAAATGTCATCACCAACAATCTGTTAAAAAATGTAGCAATATCATAACAGTTACTAAAAAAATTAAACTTTTAAAGTGTAAGTTTATAGATTTACTGGATATCAATAATTATTCATTGAGATTTTAAAAACTAACATCAGTCAAAGAAGATTTCATTCATTTTGCAAATTCATTCGGCTCCTCCCATAATTTCAATGATAGAATGGTGATTTGTTTTTAAATCTAATTTTTAAAATAATTCCAGAAATCAAATGTGATTTTTTTAAATTTATTTGATTTAAACAAAAATATCTATCAAATGAGGTCAAGTTTATTATATTCTGATAAATAATAATGGTATAAAATTAAATGAAAAGTTGAAAGCTTATAGCAAGTGAGAACAAAGAAATCTGTCAGAGTATGGGAGGGTTAATTGATTTAAATTCAATATAATTTGTTGAAATTTTGTATATTTTTTAAAATCACTACCAAAGTAATAAAGCATTGTAATATTTAAGGTAGATAATCTAGTTTTTTGAGATATGAAACAGTAGGCAAAAATTTTGAATATTTTGATATCAAATTGAAAAATTATTCTTAGAATTTCAATGTTTTAAGTAATGCAAGCATTTTTTTGGTTTCAATTGTAACTTTCATTTAAATTAGAATAAGAAAATTAGTGTACAATATAGTTTTAGTAAGCATTTTTTAAAAAACAAAATAAAATTTTTTAATAAAAAGCAAAAATGTCAAACACTTTTCACTTAAAAGATTGCTTCATATTTTTAGTCACTTTAAGATTTATTATACACATATTATTATGTACATATTCTAAATATGATATATACATAAGGGATATACATATTAACTTGTAACAGAAATATCTAGTGATATATATTGAAACAAATAAAAGTCATCAAGACTATGAAATGAATTGTAAAATAGTAAGTCACTGTTCATGGTTGTGCTTTCCGGTTGAGACAAGAAAGTGTGTCTGCATTAAATTTCTTTTACTTCAACTCTAATAAAATTATAAATATTAAATAAAATAATTTTTCAGGGTTTTATAATAATAATAAACTATACTTTCACTCTTGTTTTCTTTAACAATAAAATTTTACAACTACTGCTTCTTATTTCAAACTTTAACTAAGAATAATTTAATCTATGTGTCAAAATGGTGTAGCAATATTAAATAAAAAGGTTGAATAATAATTTATCTCAGGGTTAAATTAATAAATGCATGGATATCAAATATGTTTATGCATTCTGGATTCAATAGTGTAAAAGGGTTTTTATGCATACCATCTTATCCAATAATATTTCATGTTTCAGACAGCATTACTACAATAATGATGTACTCAATGCAGCAGAGTTTTACAAGTAAGTTTGTGTTTAAAATATGACCTTTAATATTGTGAATGTAAAATGAAATGAAATGACAATGTTTATTCAAAAAAGACAAAGAGAATATTTAAAATTAATAATTATCTTATTGCATAATATGAAAATCAATAACAAGAACAAATAATAACAATAATAAAAATTATATAATGCATTTAAATAAAATATCACTGTCTATTTCCTAAAGTAATTCAAACTTGGGATCTCTCAAATGTTTTATTATACTGTGTTGTGAGATAATCACATTTTTAGGAATAGGTTATATTAGTATTTCATAAAGTAATTCTCAATTAAATATTAGAGAATAAAGATTATCATAATAATAAAAGTCAAATGTCTTATGAACGTTCTTAATTGGTTTATCTTACTAACCAATCAATTATTTATAAATCTCATTTACAAATAATGGAGAAATTTTTCACCCTTTTAAAATAAACAAATATAACTCCATTGCTTTGCAGACCTAGATGATAATTTGCCACAGCAGACATTTATTTTGCCTTAAGATCCTTTTCTGGAATTCAATTTCAGGCTTTAATGTTAAAAAAAATGCTACTCTGTCAACACAAAATACAATTAAATCATTAGCTGCTTTACAATATATTAGATAACAGTAAAAATTAATTTGAACAAGTATGAGTAATATATAAAATATTCCTTATAGATTTACACATTTAAATAAGACTAACTCCACTTAATTCGAAGTAGTAACTCATAAGAAT
Source organism: Epiperipatus broadwayi (assembly GCA_028023455.1). Lineage (NCBI taxonomy): Eukaryota > Metazoa > Onychophora > Udeonychophora > Euonychophora > Peripatidae > Epiperipatus > Epiperipatus broadwayi. The sequence continues at coordinate 1,025,460 of JAQFVV010006293.1, forward strand.
TAAAATAGTTGATAAAAAATAAACATGTAATGTAAGTTTTGTACAAACCAATCCTTACATAAATTACATTTAATCCCTTTCAACCTTTCACTAATCATAATATTAAATAAAATATTATCTTTTATATGAATAATGAAATATTTGAGAAAATCTTTATTTACATTTGCAAAACATTATGACTTAACTAACAAAGTAGAAAGTATATTATCAAATAATTCATCGGATTTATGGAACTATTCATTTCACTTTTAAAATATTATTCATTCTGGAACAGTGAGAAAATATGAAAATTTCATTTAATATAATTATTAAACCAAGATAATCCACTTTTAAATTCAATAATAACTTAGTAGTTCATTGTATTTTATATTTGTTGGTGGATTCATAATTTATAAGTAGTTTTTTAAATATATCTTGATAATCCACTTTTCTTTTGAAGGTTATTCATATATTCTGCATGGATAATCCTTAAAGCAACTATGTTTAGTTTTGTGTTAAGTAGTAGTTTTAATTCCTTTAGAAGATTTTTATTTTATCCAAAAACTTGGTGTTCAGCACATTTTTTAATTTAAAGTATAAGATTAATTCATTTATTTTTTATTCTTAATTCATTAATTTAATAATTATATTGCTGATAAAGCAAACTTTATTATCCATTAACAAGAATAACCTTTGACTTTTAAATCAAAATTCATTTCTGTAGTAGCAAATTTGTATGAAACATATTTGATTTTAGAAAATACTCTTATTTAAAATATTTTTTTTGAACTGAAGATAATATCAAATTCATTTTTTTGAGATTTACAAATATCCTTTCACATAGTGAAGATATCAATCATTTTAATAATATTTTATGGATAAATATATCCAGCAACTTGTTTTAAATTTAGAAATATAATTCTTCTAAAATTTATCAGCTATTAATCATTGTTACTTACCTGATAAGAATCCAGAAACTTGTTAATAATGTGCCAGCAATTCCACAAGTCAATTTATCTACTTTATATTAGCAGTTGACTATAACAAAATGAGATGTTTTTGAAATAAAAAGTTTATGAATTGGTTATTTTTTTGTGAACCATCTCTCCTTTGCAAAGATAATGAAAAGCCATATGCTCAGCAAGGAATTTTCCTAGTTAAAACTTCAGCTTGCCATCAGATTGATGACAAACAAAATGGTTATTTAAAATATAGTACTGGTTGATGTCCTACAAGCACTGAAAATTTTTATATACTGTCTAACTTTTTCAAATTTTACTTTTATACTGATAATCACATTATATCTGGATATAATATCCTCCACTATGCTCTAAGTTTTCTAAGTTTTTCTAGAAAAAGTTGTCATAGTTTCTGCTACTCAAAATGCTAAAGTTATTATTTTTAAACAAAAACAATAGAAAACATCCATTTTTGGGTTTTAAGACAAAATAATTTTAAAACGTGTTTATTTAAAATAAATAAAGCATAGAATCTCTCAGATTTATTCTAAACCTTTTTAAATTTTAATAAATAATTTATTACTTAAATATTTCTTTAACAAACAAAAATTGATCCTTGTTAAACAAAAATCTAAATACTAAAATATAAAATCTTCCAAGCATGTACACTCACACACAACATATTAACTATAATAACTTTATTTTGCCTATAACTAAAATATAATGTTTTATTTTATAATCCTATTCTATTTCTATTTTTGAATTACTAATTGTAGGTGTGTAGTATTTCTTTTATTTCTTAATAAAAAAAAAACAAAGAAAAACATACATATTTTTTTAATACAAAATTTAGAAGTTTATTTAAAAATCAATTTGTAAATCTATTCAGAAATATTTTATAATTATTATATTTCTTATAAACATTAATACGAGTTACTATTTGAATATAATAATGACAATAATTTATAATCTTTAACCAAATAAAAATGATAATTATATTTGCTTAACTATAAAAACTAAATTAATCAAAGCCATTTTTATAGTTTCCAAATTCAAAAGAGCCAATTTACAGAATAATTATAATGTTACAATATATATAGTAAGTGCCTAGTCAATTTAAATTACAATATAATTTTACATTTTTATTTACTGTGCCAATATTAAAATGCTATAAATAAATAGAGATAAAAAATTTGTTTATATTAAATGCTTTTATTTACTGTGCACTAAAAGGTAAATAACTGTTTCTTCAATCACAATTTAAGGTTTTTAGATTTAACTTGAAATAAAAGCATGGAGAGTGGGGGTGGCAGAAATTAAGTATATCAATCTTTATTTCTCATAACAAGGGATTGACTTAATTAATTTCTGAATCTTCCCCCTTCCCTCATGCTTTTATTTCAAATTAATTCTAAAAACTTCAATTGTGGTTGAAGAAACAATTATTTTTTGCTTTTTAGTAAATAAAAGCATTTAATGTAAAAAAAAAATTTATCTCTATTTATAAATTAAAATGAAACAATTATTATAATGAATGTTAGAATCAGAGACATCTTTATTATATTTTGAAAGACTGGTTAAGAATTTTGTTCACTGATTTGTTTATTTGTATTTTGCTGCTACTTAGATAGAATAATTTTAGCCATGTAACTGAAAAGCAGAGCTAAATATTATAATTAATGTTACCAACAAAAAAATTTTAAAAATTTAAATAAAGAAGTAATAAAATATTTAATGCTATGTTGAATGTCATTGGCTGGTACTGCAAACACATATGAAAAATATTTCAGAGCTTTTTCCATTTATGAACAGTATCAAATATCTTGTTCATACTTTGTAAGATTTACTTGCTTAATTTAATATGCTTCTTAGTTTGTTACCCTCAAAAATAAAAAAGTTTCCAAATGGAAAATTATAATATCTTTGTATAGAATGACTAAAGTTTATAATCTGTGAATTTTTATAACTTTATTATTATAAGTAAATACTTTCAAAGTTTTTTTTCCTGTGTGTCATAGCATCAGCCGGGAAGTGAACCTGCTAACCCGGGACAACTGCTTCTATTCAGCTGTAGCTGACCTCTTGACTACCAATGCTTGACAATGCTTTTAAAGTTTGATTTTAATTTTCACTATAAAGCAGAAATGCAGAGTTAGTAGCATTACACCCAAAAAAAAAATTCCAAATGAAAAAGCAAAAATTCTGAACATGACATTGCTAAATTGATAATCTCTGAATTTTTATTATTTTTCATAGGTTAAGTTTATCATGCTTTTCATCATATGTTTTAAATGTTCAATTTTAGTTTATTCAAAATTGAATCTTTTTGATTTTGTATTATATTTTTTTCTTTAAATGACCTTGATGGATAATAACTTTATTCTAGAAAAGGCCAACAATAGATTTCTCTACATTCATATATTACAATGACTTTTAAAATGAAAGATCATATAAGTACCTGTATGGAACCAGTTATATTTGCTGCAGGAAATCCTCCAGTATAGTAGTTTTCAACAGCTATTGTATTTTAAACTTATTATAAAAAACATGTTATAGTCTTATTAAATATATTCCCTGGATAGTTTAGCACAATTTTATGATCGCAGGCTTGTGAGCTAAGGATTGTCAGATCAATGCTCAATCTGTCACTGCTGTCACTTGAATATCACATAACCTCTTCAGTAACCAACCATTTGATTACTTTATTGCTTCTGTGTGGGACTTAAAAATGACAAATTGTCCCTTTTTTGAAATATGTAATTTGAACCTGAACAAATAATATGCTGATTTAAAAATCTTAATTATATAGATAATGTATATTGAATTATTTTCTTCAATATTTTATTTTTCCTACTTTTAACAAAAAATAGAAAAAGTAATCTTTGTTATTTTCTCAAAATGTTTTCTTTGTTGCAATATTTGTAAAGAAATTATATGTTGTTACCAAGCTATAATGAAACCTTTTACAATATTATTGCCTTTGTAGTGCTACTAATAAAAGAAAATTGCATTAAACTCAAAAAAGAATTTAGTTTCAATTGAAAATTTTTGGTTTTCAAAAGTGATTTTATATTTATTTATTTATTAATAATAGATATTAATGAAATATATCTGCCTTTGACAGACTTAAAGGATGTGTTTTTTAAAAAAAAATTATGAGTGAATAAAAATTAATGTCAACTTATTTTAAAATCAACGTATACTTACTTAAAAATGTGCAAAAATAAAAATAAAAAATTAAGCCACAATGAATCTAAATTATTATAAAAAATAGTGCATTACGTTTTTTAATTTTTTTTTACCTCTTTATCATAAATCACTTATTTAGAACAAGGCCTTGCTGTTGTGAACTTCTCGTGCAAAGGTTATGTTTCTGCACTAAGTGTGTCAAAGTTTTGTGCATTTCTGCAAGCATATTTCCATCCCTAAATCACACGTGCAATAATTCTGATTGATTTTTTTTGTTTATTTGTTTTCTAACTTTTTAGTCTTTGTTTTTTTTTTCTATCTTTGCTTTTTTTTTCTGAAATTAGAATCACACTATATTAGCTTACTAATTACTGTTAATAATATACATATATTGTGAGGACGGAGGAGTCTGCATAAAAAGTTAAAATTAAATAAAATATCTAAATTATATATAAAAAAAAGAATAAATCTCATCTTGTATATTTTGCCTAGATAACAAAGCTTACATATATATTTCTCAGCATATTTACTTAATTGTATATGCAAACATGAAATGCTGTGTCAGTGTGAACTAGCAGTAAGCAGAAATTTTTTTCTTAAAACTTTCCAAAGTGGCAATTGTTTTTTTCATATGTCATAGCGTCTGCTGGTAGGTGAACTACAACAACCATCTGCAACCAACTGCTTATTTGCAAGGCGGCTGCACTGACCTCTTGGTTAACAATGTTTGACAACTTTCCAAAGTGGCAATTTTAAATAGAAATTTAACAGAATTGCAAATATTGCAAATATTTTGAAATTATTTTCATGTGTTTTATTTGTCTATAAAATTTGTAAACAAATTCTAATTGGATTAGTCTTTTTTTTTTATGATGATGATTTTTTTTAAAATTTGTCCACTCATATGATTTCATGAGGAACTATATAAATGCTACAAAGTTTATTACTATTTTTACTATACTATCATTATGGAATTAAGTGCTTGTGAAATTTACATTCATATTTTATTGTTAAAAGTAAAAAATACCTGCAAAAAATGCTACTGTTGAGAAATGTATAAAATGGTCAGTTAAAATTTTAATATATATCTATCTCAGTAATTTTTCTATCACTTGAAATGAATTTCTATGTACTTTATATGTGAAAGAAAATGAATAAAAATTCAATTGATAATCTATATCCATAAAGATAATTTTACTTATAATTTCTATAGTGGATTAAAATTGAGTTTCACTTACTACCCACATATTGAAGCAGTCAATCTTAGCTTAAGATTGAGTTTCATACTTCCATCTACTAACCTGTATTCAAACACTATACCCCATTCCACTGCTTTAGTCGCATATATAGATTATGTATATATTTGAGATATGCACCTAAAATTTATAAAATTTTAACTTTATAATATTTTATTATTATTATTAATTCTTTTTTTACTAAAGTACATAGGTGCGGCTCATATATATATATATATATATATATTATAGGAGCAAAAATACTAACAAAATATTGATGTTTTAAATATTTTATTATACATCATTTTTTAAACTTTTTCTTTTTAAATTATATTTTATAAAATCCAAGATGGAAGATGCAACTGTTAATTGTCCAAAAATAATTAAAGTGTTGGAAATATAATAATGTTTTAATCTTGGGAAGGAGTTTTTAATGAAAGTTTTTACTTAAAATAAAAGGGGGATTAAGATTAATGGTTGTATTTTTGTTATAAACATTTTTGTCAAATCTATTTTTAATCTGAAAATAGATTTGAATTTATTTTTGGACATTATCTTATGATTGCATTTTCAAAAATAATGGAGAAAGAAAAACAAAGATCAGAGATTAGATTTATAGCTAGAATTAAGAAATTAAAAGCATTCCAGAAATACCTGAGCAGTATATAAAATGGCCTGATTTTAAATCACCAACAGATTATTAGCTACTATTGAGAAAACTGATTGCTACTAGACTCCACACTGCTTTGAAATCTTAAAAATGATGATCTAATAGAAAGCCTATACTGACCTTTGTGGGATCATCTTCCACTGCTGTAATATCCTGCTGCCCTGAAATGAAGGAAAGCCTAAAAAAGAACTCTGGAATGCTAAATGGAAGCTGGCTGTCACCAAGAAGAACTCACATGGATCCAGTAAATGCTGTATTTTGAAAATGGACTCTAAAATTATACAAGATAATGATTTTCATGCCCCTGAAAATAAATCTTGTTTGTCTAATCTCAAATCCTACTATCAAGATTTTTTCTAATGTATTGTTTAATTTTATCTCTTTTTCTAATATGTAAATGTAATTTGCTCTTAAATAATTTCTATAAATCTAATTCTCATATGCTCTACATTCTTTAATTTTGGTGCGGTCATTTATTTATATGTATTCTATACTTGATTTTATATGTATGTTTTTATTATTAATATGCCAATCTTAAGCAATCTGATGAGTTAAATTTTTAAAATCTTTTCTTTCTTCTTTTTAATTAAGCCTCCATTAATTAAGATTATTAATGTCCCCTTAAAACATAATGCATTATTAATTAATATGCTTGCCAGATTGTTTTTATGAGTCAACATTTTTTTTATGTTTTAGTATAAAAATTTATTTGTTTAATTCTGAATTCTACTCGGGGTGAATCCAGAACTTAGGCTAATTAATGCTCTGAAACCTTGTTTATTTTATAAATATTATTCAATTCTAAAAAGGGTGATTTATTTATTTTCTATATATAACTGCTAGTTTTTAGTTTATTTTTTCATACTCTTAGAATATCACATGCTTAAATATTCTCAGAAGGTGGGATTGAATTATATTAAATCGCAGAAAAGTAGGCGGTCAAATCTTAAGTATATTTTATTAAATGAAATCTTCCCTATATATAATAGCAGCATAGTATATTATTTATCTAAATTATAGGTATTAAACAGGGGTAATTTATTATTAAAGCAGAAAATCTTTTAGCCATGTTGTTAGGGACATTCATTCATACTGCATTACTGACATTTGGCATCTCTTCGTGAATATATATATATATATATATTATGTGCTTCTCATCTGGGGGTTGTGACAAGATTGAACCCATAGATTTCTTTTCAAGCCTTGTCCTGAGGATAGTTGACGTGCCCAGGACCATTTATTTTGTATAAACTTCCTCTGGCAGTGATTCCAGTATGCCTGGCATACATTATGCTTATCCACTTTCTTCGTATAAAAGGTCTGCACATGGTGACCTCCACAGCATGCCTATCCACTTTTTTCTGAGCACTGCCCAAGAAGGAGGTCTTAGACTTTGTCTTTCATCCAGAAGCACGACTTTTTCATGTTAGTTCTTTGCTGATGTCAGCACCACAACCTTTTTTGTATTCTTATTTCTTTTACTTTATGACCAATCTTAATGCTCTAATATTAAAATTGCACTCTGCTTATATATATATATATATATATATAAGCAGAGTATATATATACTGGTCATTATATATATATATATATATATATATATATATATATATAATGCCAAGTATCACTACTATTATTAATAATGTTATTTCAGTTGTCTTATAAAATTCCACCATCGCAATTTAGTATTTTTGTAATCCTTTTAATAAATGATTGACATCTTAATATGGGACTCACCAAAGATGTGTTTTAATGTATAGTATTATGTCATTTAATTAATAAAAGAGCATATGAGAATCATCAGTATGAATCCAAATATGTAATTATCTACTATTTGGTAGACCACTTGTTCATTCATGCACATACTAATGTATGCAATTAATTCATAATGTATATAATAATTTATCATATTAAACTATTTTTATTGTCTAACTTGTTTGAATAGTTCGAATTCCTTTTTCTCCACTGCCAAAAGTACAGCCATGTGTATATATATTTTAGTTAAGTCATAGTTAATAGATGTCTCATTGTCTTCTCTGCTCTGCTAGTGGGCCAGGTTTAAAATAAATTGTCATGTGCCATTGTTATATGTTATTCATTAGATGTTTGATCTGGAACTCATGGAGTGGGCTCGAATTCAGGTTGGTTCCTGACCTAAATCTCGGACTTGATTGGGTTTGAAGTACATTTTTTGAGTTCCAGCTCATGTTAGATGGATCAACATGTTTTGTCTGGTACATAGGATTTTTTCCCTGGGCTTGGCTTCTCAATGTGAGGCTTCAATATATATACCCACTTACCATGAGTACTGAATTCTGTTTGTCTTCCGATGACTATCAGTCAGACGTATATGAAAAATATGTAAATAATTTCTAAATGAGTGATCAGTCTGTGTTGGCTGGCACCTTAATAAAAAGAAATTTTGCCAACCAGTGATACAATCCAAGAATAAAAATATTGTATGTGGAAGGTTTGAACTCGGATAAAAATTATTGAGAGCAATTTTTTTATTTAATGCTATAATGTAAAATTTTAATCATGTAATAATCAGACTATGAGTTTTCTTTTTAGATACAGGAGTGTGACCAAGAGAAATCAAAAGGAGAAATGACTAGATTAGTATAGTAGGGATAAATCTTAAATAAACATTTTTTTTAGCAAGCAAAAGTAAATTTTTAACAAAACTATAGTTGGGCAGATATATAGAAGATGGGGAAGCAGTGAGTGGTTAGGTGGGAGATAATTTTTTTAAAAAATGGAGGGAAATGACAGAACACTAACTCAGCAAATAAAAAAAATGAAATGTACATAAAAATTAAAATTGCTTTTTTTCGTTGTTTCTTTTGGTTGTCACCTGAAAACTCCTACTCAAGACATTTTTTTTGTCTATTTTTTGTTTTTTCATTTCATTATATATGAGTAAAAATGAAGCAGTCAATCTTAGTTTAAGATTGAGCTTCATGGTTCCATCTACTAACCTGTATTTAAACCCTATATCCAATTCTGTTCCTTTAATTGCATATATATATTTTTATGTATATATTTGAGATACATGCCTAAAATTTATAAATATTATTGTTATTAATTTTTTTTTATTAAAGTACATAAGTGCGGCTCAAAAATATATATTATAGGAGCAAAAATACTCGCAAAATATTGATTTTTTTAAATATTTTATTATACATCATTTGGTAAACTTTTTCTTTTTAAAATGGACTCTAAAAATATACAAGGTAATGATTTTCTTGCCACCTGAAAATAAATCTAGTCTGTCTAATCTCGAATCCTGCTATCAAGATTTCTCCTAACACATTGTTTAATTTTATCTCTTTTTCTAATATGTAAATGTAATTTGCTCTTAAATAATTTCTATAAATATAATTCTCATATGCTCTATTTTTTTTAACTTTGGTGTGGTCATTTATTTATATGTATTTATTACAAGATTTTATATGTATGCTTTTATTATTAATATGCCAATCTCAAGCAATCTGATGAGTTAAATTTCTAAAAATTTCTTTCTTATTTTTAAATAAACCTCCTTGAATTAAGGTTATTAACATCCCCTTAAAACATAATGCATTATTGATTAATATACATGCCAGATTATTTTTGCAAGTCAACATTTTGTTTATGTTTTAATATAAAAATTTATTTGTTTAATTCTGACTTCTACTCGGGGCGAATCCAGAACTTAGGTTAATTAACACTTTGAAACATTGTTTATTTTATAAATATTATTTCTTCTCAAGCCTTGCCTGAGGATAGTTGACCTTCCCAGAACCACTTATTTTGTATAAAAGGCCTCTGGTGGTGATTCCAGTATGCCTGGCACACATTATGCTTATCCACTTTTTTTGTATAAAAGGCCTGCATGTGGTAATGTCCATGGCATACCTATCAACTTTTCTCTAAGCACTGCCCAAGAAGGGGGTCTTAGACTTCATTTTTTGTCCAGAAGCATGACTTTTTCCTGTTAGTTCTTTGCCGATGTCAGCACTGCAAACTTCTTCGTATTATTATTTCTTTGGCTTCATGACCTGTTTTAATGCTCTAATATTAAAATTGCATTCTGCTTAAATATATATATAATGCTGAGTATCACTACTTTTATTAATAATGTTATTTCAGTCATCTTATACAATCCTGCCATCGCAAATTAGTATTTTTGTATTTAAGAGTATCTACCTTGGGGAAAATCAAGCATTCTGTCTTTTAAATATTTTTTCAATTAATATTTTGTTATAAAATTAAATATAATTTCCAAATGTGTTTTATTTATTTTCACGACTGTAATGGATAAAAATAGCTTATATTATATCTGTAATAAATCCCAGAATTCTCCCTGAAATCATATGTTAGTCACCACATTTCAGAACCATATATAAAAGCATTAATAGCCATATTATGTAAATCTTTTAATAAACGATTGGCATCATAATATGGGACTCACCAAAGATGTGTTTTAATGTATAGTATATGCCATTTAGTTAATAAAAGAGCATATGAGAATCATTAGCATGAATCCAAATATGTAATTATCTACCATTTGGTAGACCACTTGCTCATTCATGCACATACTAATGTATGCAATTAATTCACGATGTATATAATAATTTTGTTATCATATTAGTCTATTTTTATTGTCTAACTTGTTTCAGTAGTTCGAATTCCTTTTTCTCCATTGCCAAATGTACAGCCATGCATATACATATTTTAGTTAAGTCACAGTTAATAGATGTCTCATTGTCTTCTCCACTCTACTAGTGAGCCAGATTTAAAATAAATTGTCATGTGCCATCATTGTATGTTGTTCATTAGATGTTTGATCTGAGGCTTATGGAGTGAGTTCTTATTCAGGTTGGTCTCTGATCTAAATCTCAGGCTTGACTGGGTTTGAAGTACATTTTTTGAGTTCCAGTTCATCTTAGATCAATCAACATGTTTTGACCAGTAACAATATGCTTTACAAGTTAGTAATTTCTCTCTATTCATTTTTTCTTTCTGCATTATGCATTAGTAATTGCTTATAATAAATGTTCAAATTAGATGTATGAATTAATCATGAATTACTTAGTTATAAATTACTTATTTTCTTCAGTCTCCATATTGAATTTAGAGGATAGACCTTTTCCAAATTATTATATCCACTTTGTTCAGTTCTCATGCCTGTTCATATACATTATGAGTCATTGATCCCTTGTTTGTTCCTTTTTTTTCTGTGTTATATAAAAATCACCTACAATGGAAATTTGAGATTAAAATATATATACAATTAAGAATAATTTTACTATAAATTATATAATTTATTACAAACTATATTTAAAATGTTATTATATATCATATTTAATAATTTATTTATTTGCAATAAAAGTTAATTATCCATATTGTTTTGAATATATATTGTAAATCATTGTGATTTCCCCATATTCAATTTCTATCATTCTATAAGTTAATCCATCTGATTTATTTTATATTTAATAGTTATCAGTGATTTATTTTTGGAATTAAATGTCTATATCTTATATAGTCATTTTCATATCAGTTCATAAATTTCTGTGCATTACTAATCATTAAAGTTGTCTTACTTGTCTCTTTCACTAACTTACTTTAACATGAGTAAATAATAAATTAAATATTTATTCATTATGTTTCTATTTTAAGTTTATATGTGCTGACCTTCATAATTACATAATTCTCTATGCTATGTTATAACAGTTGCTTCATGTGGAATTCAATAATATATTCCCTAAACATGAACTGTTTAGTTATAAATTATCAAAGTTTATGCCATTTTATATCTTCATATGTATTTCTTTATAAACTGTGTTGTACCTATAAGTTTATTATATTCTTTTATATGAGTTTCCATTGAAATTCCATCAGTTTTAGTGAAAATTAAAGTTTATTCAGAAGAAAGGGAGGAAAACCGTATATTCATTATTTTTACTAAGTTGCTTTGTTATAAATATTCTTTATTATTTTCTATTTGCTCAGATATTGATGTTCGAAATTTTGCTTGTCTGTTAATTATTTTTATCATCTCAATTAAATAAAATATAATATTATTAGAAGTAGTAGCAGGAGTAATAATTTTAGTAGTAATGGTAATAATAGTTGTGACAGTTATAATAGTAGTAACTGCCCAGTTCTACAAACATATCACATTCTTATTAGCAGAATTATCAAATTATCAAACCCTCAATTTCTACACTAATAAATAACAGACATAAGCAATAATCTATTTCTTAACATTAGAATTACTACATTTTTACTTTTCACTTTACAATTGTTGAGATACCATTTTTATTTTAATCTGACATTTTGAAAATTATTATCTCTTTTTTATATTAAACTAAGGAAGTTAAAATCAGAAATCAAGCCCTTGCAAGTGGCTGATATCTTGGCAGTTACATGGAGTTGAGTATCACTACTACCAGCACTATAATCACTGAATTATCTAAAGATTTAAAGCAATATATATATATATATAACATTTAAATACATGTATATTGTGCATAATAAACTTAATGAAATGGATGGCTGAAGAATTGGAGAATGGAGAAGATTGAAGCTTGTCCATTAAAGTTTGAAGATTTGCTATCTTAATAAAAATTGAGCACTGATTGTATATAAAGATGTGAAAGATGATCCGGACCAACTGACGAGTGCTGGTTCAGTATGAAATACATATATTGGAGATCATTTGTCTTTTCACATGTATGTGGTCATGTGTATTGGTTGTATAAAATAGATTGGAAAGATGTGGATAGCTTGAAGGTCTGTGTTCAAATCTCTTATAATATATATATGATCACTAGATGGAGATTACCAATCAGTTCCAAACAAGCCAGCCCTTCACTGACATGAGCCAATAAGCTCAAAACCAGTTGTTTTGGAGGTGGGTAACAATGATAAAGATTTTGAATTTTATCTTTTTTGGCATTTATGTAAACAAAGATTGTTTGGAGCTGATTGGTAAGTTCCATCTAGTGTCATAAAATGCAAGCTTAAAGTCAAGTTACAAAATTTATAACTTGTTTTGATTATCATATATATATATATATATATATATTAATGTTAAACTAGTATTCCATAACTTCTATTAATGGTAAATTGTTTCTTATATCTGTATGATGTATCATGATTTATTTGTCAGCATTATAATTACTATGTTCCTAATCACAAATGTAATCATTATTATTATCAATAAAGTTGTTACTTAAAAATTAGTAGTAGTAGTCATAGTAGCAGCAGCAGAATGATCTAAAATTAATAAATTGAGGGTATATATGTTATATTTATCCTGCAAAAACTTTCCACTTTAATTATAAAATCTCTGATTCTCTATCTAAGCATATCAATAGTCATGAATTAGTTGAAAGAACCACTGTGAATTATGCAAGATCAACTCCATCTCAAATCTTCAGAATTTTTATTTTATCTAAAGAAAACAGTCTTCTTTTTGATAACAATGTTGAGCATCCAAAATCTACTCTAAAAGCAACTGATGAATATCTGTCCACTATTCACTATGGTGTACAATCTTCTTGAGAAAAAATTTATTACAAAACAACAAATATACCAATAAATCAGTGCTTTGAAACACAACCTCTTTAACAGTAGATCTTATTATAGCTACTATCTACGAGTATCTTAACTATATCATAATTCCTATTCTATATAAATGCTGCAATCAACACTTCTTAAGCAATCTTAGCATCTTGAACTTTTCTACCAATATAATATTTTGTCTGAGAAAAAAATTAAGTATAGTATACCCCTGTATAAATAACTTGAGTTTTATTACACTTAAGGATATTGATCAAAAATCTTTGCAAGAGTAATTTAAAAAAAACTGAATGAATTTATATGCAGTAAAAGGTCATCATGTCTCTCAGGCTATTATTTTAATCTTGTTTACCAAAGAAAATAAATTTACGCAATTATGTTGTATGTCAAGTTGATTTTAAGGCAGCTTTTGATGTAGTCAATTGGAAATATCTTTTTACTGCTCTACAAAAACATCTGTCTGAACACAATAATGTGATGATTGCCATCCAGAACTACCTTACTAATAGATCAATTAAACTGAAAAAACACTTATTATACAATTATTGTTGAGGGTTGTATGAAAGTCTGAATTCGAACCCCTATATACTACATAATGGTATGCAGGTATGAAAAAACCTGTACTATAGAAAAAATCATATATTTAAATTATAATTATAGTTTCATCAAATTTTAGCCTATGTAATATAAAATTATTGCTGTTGTAAATATTTAGATAATATGTATATAGTTTATTAATAAAGGTTTTTTTTAATAAAAAAAGGTGTTTTTTTTTTTTTTTTTTGCAATTTTGCTATTCAGTAAAAAGAATGAGTTTAATAAAATTATTTTTAAATGTATTCTGATATATAATTTTTTTAGTTATTATTATTTCAAGTCCAATCAAAAGGAAAAAAATATTGATATTTTGTATATCCTAAACAGATAAAATGCTTTGGAATTTTCTTTTGGTTATCGTTGTTATTCTGTTAAGATGTCAATGGTATAAGATATTTGGAAAGAGTTTACTAAAATTCAGTTATTGTTCAGATGTACTTAGTCACATGCACCTTTTTATTGTTATAATTTTTTGAGCATAGTTTAAATTTCAAGAGAAATAGAAAGATACCATTATTTACAATTTTTTAATATTACAAATAGATCAATTGCTTGTGATTATTATTGTTTTATTAAAGTGTTATCAATTTAAAATTTAAATTGATTAGTTTTTTCTTTTTACTTGAAAAATCTAATAAAGAAGTATTTTGAAATATCTGTGTTTAGAAAATAAAATCTCACTGTGTAATATACTTAAAATTTTTGGATAAAAGAATGTTTTATAAATATTATTACCATTATTGGAAAGAATTATTTCTCAAATTTAAAGATGTATAAAAAGTAAATCTTTAAATATGTATTTATTTGGATGAAAAGTAGATTACTAAAACTTGTTTGCATTCTATTGACATTTACATATGATGAATTATGTCTTTGTTTAATATTTTAATAGAAAGTATAGATATGATATCCTCTTTCATAGAATTCGTTTATGTAATGTAAATGTTCATCTATTTGAAATACAAGTGCTTGTTTTATTATTCGTGGAGCGTTTGTTCCTTCTTAATATCGTTGTGTTTCATTTATTACGGTATTTTAAGAAATGTTGAATATATATCAAATATAAAATTTACCATTAAAAATTAAAAGACTTTATTTATTATTCAATTAAACTTTTCTGTTTCTCCCCTCTATTAAAAACCTTAAGAAAATTATACAACCTAACAGGTAGTGAGGATTCAACGTTTTTTTGTTTTGTTTTATCCTCTAGATAAAAATAGATAGATATTTATTTACAGAGCAATAACTGAATGACTAGTTAAGTTAGTTACAAAATAGCTATCTGAAAGAAAGATCATATGCCAGTTTCAATAATCTTAAAAAAAAATAATTGTTGAACTATTTTTTTAGATTTTAATCACGTTACAGTAAAATAATTAAGTGATGTTGTAATATTGATATCTAGGATCTTTTTTTTTTCTTTCCAATGATAAATTACTTTAAATATATTTCAAATTGCAATAATTTTTTTTTTTTTTGCTGAGATTTAAAAAAAAAAAAATTTTTTTCTAAAAAAAATTTTTCCCAATAATTTTTTGAATAATAATATTAATTACTTTAAGGGAGCTTCCGCATTCGATTAGCCAGAAAAATGTCATTATCGCATATATATTTTTAAAATGATAAAAATAATTCGATAACATTTTAAAATACATTTCAATGCATATTAGAAAATTAAAAATGTAAAAAAATACTTAAACTATTTTTTAAAAAAGCCAATGTTGTGTTTAAAAGTAAGACAAAGTAATGTTTTTAATTTGTTTTTTGTTTTTTTTTAAATATATATTTATTAATAAAACCACGCCTTCAAAAATTCGATTAGTTTGTTTTTGTAAAAGAATTGTCCCTGGCACATATATATAAAACGGGTGGATTTTTTTAAAAAAAAGAATTGTTATTGTGTTATTTAAAAATGGAACATATTTTTGTATTTAACTAATTGTTAATTTATTGTAGAGGCAGCTAACTTAAAGTGCAAACATTTGTTTGAATTACTTTAACTGTTGCAACTGTCTGCAGCATAAAATCATTTGAATAGAATTTTCTGTCTCACTCTATGGCTTCCTGCTGATTAATTTCTTTGCAATCAAGGATTTGCGTTTGCAACACAAACTTCAAATTTCATATTAGAATCCACAAACATTTAAAAAAAAAAAAAAAACGTAGTTAATCGTTCTCTGTTCTTTTTAAATAAAAATATCACAAATATTATTATTCTAATATGGTTAAAATCGATTTTTTTTAACTACTTTTGAAAAATAAAGTACTATACTTAAAAATAATAGTTGTTTGTAATTTTTTATTTTAGGCACATCCTGTTGAATCAAATCCTGGCACATTTCAAATATAGAATATTAATAACAATAGGTAAAGGGCTTGCTTTTTGATTGCAACTTTCTTTTAACCATTTATTAAAATTAAGACTTAATTTTATAATAGATATTGCAGTTGTTTATACAGTCGCCTATCAAAGAAAGTAAAGTAAGAAACATCATTAACAAGATCCAGTCCAGTGTGTGTGCTTAACTGTATCAGTGCCAATCAAACAATATAGGAAGTAGTAAAGATCAATATAATAATTAAAGGATTAAAAAACAACTTCGTCTTCAATTTAATAAACATTTTCAATCATTCGATGTAACCAACTAATAGTTTTTTCCTCCCACATGCACAAATCATAACGTATATATATATAGTTTAACTGAAAGCCAATTAATGCCTGGGCAATTAATTATCAAATTTACTCATTGTTATCACCGTGTATGGACCAGTTGGTATATTAGTACAATAGTTTTCTATTAAATAAATACTTTTGCTTCAATTTTCAATCTGTTTATTTAAATAGGTTAGAATTAACTTTTATGCTATAGCATGTTCTGATCTGAGCATTAATCTAAGAAGATTATAATTAATCTACTCATTCCTTATACTGAATGTTTATTATAGTAAATAGAGGAATTTGAACTTAGGATTTTCAGTCTGTATTTATCCTCCACTCCATCTCAATCAACCGTCCATCTGATAAATGCTGGTTCTGCACCAAATATGTGTATTGGAGATCATTTATCTTTTTCACATGCATATGGTCATGTGTATAGGTTGTTTGAGATGGAATGAAAGGATGAATATAGACTGAAAATCCCAAGTTCAAAACCCTCTATTTACTAAGAAGACTGTATTTTATGTGCCATTAGTATTTTATATTTCATAATCTTACAATTCATAATTTTTAAATATCATATAAAATTGAACTCAAAGTCAATTATTTACAGTCAATTTTAGTTTAGATTTTATATACTAAATAAATTGAGTCGAGGTAATTCTTATTTTAAAAAAATAGTTTGTTTTGTACATTTTTATTAGTAAATCAGAAATATAGATTTATATAAAAATTAGATTTATATATAATAATAAAAAACTATATCGATAAAATTTATTATCCTTGCAAAGTTTTTGTAATGCGAACTTGCATGTTAAAAATAATGGTTTTAATGGATTTCTGTTACGACATATGAACTGTTAAAATAGTTGGAAAATAAGTTTTGCTAAAATTAAAAATAATTTCTATACAAGAAAAGATTTTTTTTAAAAATATATATAAGTTCAGTTTTAATTTTTTAATATTAATTACTTTTCAATTCTTTTTATTCATTTTATTTTTTATTTTATTTTTGGTATTTAACATTTTCATAATATATTATCGTTTTATTTTTATAAAATTTAACCAACAGTATTAATAAATAGTTTGTTTGTTTTTTTTATTTATGATTTATCTATAAACTGGCATTTGTTTATAAAGTGCTAATATTTTTTAACTTTACTCTATAATTAAAATGTAAATTATTTTTATTTATTATAATATATGTAAGCAAAAATTAAAAAATAACTACAGCAAATTTCCACAAAAATTATATAATTAATAGTAGAGACTTTTGAAGAACTATAATATCACAAACAGGCATTTTATAGAAAAAGTTTTTAGATGACGTCACTAGTGTTATCAAAGTAGTGATAACAATTAATGACATGAAAATAGTGAGAAGTATAGAATGCATTTAATATATTTCTACTGTTATACAGACTTAAAAGGAAAGTGGAGCTTAATATGTAACTGTTGAATTATAAGAAATGTTAAACCATTCTAGAGGAATGAACTACTAGTGATGCTTGTGTTTCTTAATACCACTTATCCTAGCATCTTTGTACAAAAGTGTATCACAAATTATCAAATTTGAATATTTATTTAAATAAACAAAAAAAAATAAGGTTTTCTTTTTTAAAACAAGAAATCTGATCTGATTTTACATAAAAAGCAACCTAAAAAAATACTAAAAGCAAATTATTGTTTTGAACATTTTTCCATTTAGATATTTTTTTGAAAATCAAATATTATTTTAAAAAATTAAAGTAAATGTCAATTTTTCATTAAATAATTTGCAAATTAAAAGGGTAAAGATAACAGAGCCTATAAGAGTAAAACATGTATTCTTTTACAAGTGATGGCCACATGTTTTGCAGTCTGCACATCAACACTTACTTATTTGACACCACTATGGCCAATAATAAACACCTATATTGATAATAAGTCAACTGCATAAAAGGAAAATCTAATCTTGCTTTTTAAATTATAAATTATTTTTTAAAAAAATATTTATTTTAAAATACTTTAATAATATTTGGTTTTTAAAAGAAGACCATAATCAAAAATTATCAAAAATCTGAAAAAATTTATTAGGTTTATCCAATCTAGTTTATGGGCATGGAAAGCAATGAACTAATCATAATGATGCAAAGCTCTTAATTGCATGGTACAAACATTATTAATCTTTTTCTAATGCATAATTTATACTCTTACTTTGCTCAATATATATAGTGAAACCATTGGTAGTGTTTTAGAGTTTATTTTCTTGGTTAGTCTGGTTGAGTTGTGAATTTGGGGTAATTTTGATTATATATATAATAATAATATTACAAATTGATGTCTGTATTTCTTCATAATAATATATGTAAATTTATAAATAAATATTATAAAATACAGTATTTGAAAGTTTATAAAAATATATCTATAACTGTCACTTAGAAGCGCTTTCAACTATCTTTGTAGTTTTTGTCAACTAATACTTTTAAAATGTCAGCTTACCCATAATTCCATGATGTCAACTTTTTCATAATTTCGTGATTTTAATGTTTGCTGCTTCTCTATTAATTAAATTTTGCTTGTATTTATATATTAACATTGTTTCTTTAATTTTTCTTTATTTTTTTCAGTTTCCAATATTTTTATGTTAGTATAATTAAAATCAAAACCATATATACATGATTTATTATGGTCATAAAAGACAGAAGCTGATAAATTATCATTATTTTTATAATTTTGTTTTGTATTTTGAACCTTTTTTAATAATAACAAGTGCTCTTTTGTTCTTTTTTCCAATGTGCACCTCGATTCATATATAAATCCACTGCCAAATCTACACGTCCATTTGTAAATGATACAATTTTTATTTGTCAATAAAGTTTTATCTTTTGAATTATTTATTAATTTATTTAATGTAGGTGGTGCATAAAATGCAATATCACATAATACCTTTATAATTTTCTTAATGAAATAATAAATCATGTATATATGGTTTTGATTTTAATTATAGTAAGGTAAAAATATTGGAAATTGAAAGAAATAATAATAAAAAATAAATTAAAAAAGCAATGTTAATATATAAATACAAGCAAAATTTAATTAATAGGCAAGCAGTAAATGTTAAGATCATGAAATTATGGGAAATTTGACATTATGGAATTATGGGAAAGCTGACATTTTAAAAGTCTTAGTTGACAAAAACTACAAAGTTAGTTGAAAGTGCTTCTAAATGACAGTTATAGATATATTTTTATAAACTTTCAAATACTGTATTTTATATTTATTTATAAATTTACATATATATATATAAACAACTCAATTCATATCTTTATAGAATACTCCTAATATTTGTTTTAAATCAAAATAAAGTAACAATTGTAATTCAGTATAGATTTGTCTATATTTTTACATTGATGACAGTTATGATTTTATATACATTTAAAAGCAAAAAGAACAGTGTGCTACAGATCAGTGAATCTAAATGATTTTGTATATGTGAAATTAAAATATTTTTTTTAGTCATTTCATGTATTAATTTTATTTTTATTATTTCATCATATAATTGTAATATAGATATACATATGTGTGTAATCTCTGCCATTATTATATGTAATTTAAAAGATATTATAAAGAATATATATTCTTTAATATTTATTTTAATAAACTGAATATACTTTCATTATCTTAGCAACAAACTCAGGATTAGAAAAATTCTACCAATATTTTAAAAATTCCATTGATTATTTATTTAAATGCTATTAACTCTCTAATATCATGGAGTTTTTTTGTGTGTGTGCAATAAGCCATGCTTTTTCTTATTTTTCTCTTTCTAATATTTTATTTTTTCAAAAATCACTTCAGCAGTATCTGAATCCAATTCATATTCATGATTATAAAATACTGATACATTTGTAGAGTTAGTTTTTTGTTTTTCTCCACATAAATAAATGTTGTGTCATTTTTATTTTTAAGTTCACTTTAACTTTGTTGAAGTATACATATGAGCAATCCATTTTTCTGCATATCATAATATATCTGACATCAGATCCATCTATCTTATTTGCACTACCTTTTGTATTATTAATTAATCTGTTCAAAGTTATAGATATCTAAAGTTAGCATTAAATTTATCTGCATATATTCCAGTTTTATTTCCAAAACTCTGTATATATGATTAATAACATTCACTTTTTATCATTTTTAACTTTTTCATTATTGTACATATTATTTATTTTAAAGTACTCTACCTACCTATTAAAATTACTTTTTTTTTAATTGAAACTAGTTTTTATCATATCAGAAATATAAATTTTCAATTTTTTTATTTTATTAATCTCAAACTTATGTACATATTTTTTTTATGCTAAAATGTGTAAGAACCATATATTTATATGCCTTTGGGACTTGAAACTTCACATAAGTATAGCCCTTATTCTAAAAGGTTTAACTATTATTCTATAATTCAAAATATTGTCATTCCACTTTATTCTTAAATCTAAATAACAAATTTTATCAATTTTGGAGTTCTCTTCATCTTAATTCTGCGCATTATGTAATTCTTCAAAAATATTATCAATAACATTCTTGAAGTATACATATGAAAATGTCATCCATATACCATACTTACAGTATTTATAATGATTTAATAGGTAATTAATTATTATTTGTCTGTTGGTGTTAAACTATGAACTATTGTGCTTTCTGATAATCCCATAGAATACATTTTTGTTATTTCATATATATGGCTTCTAAATATGACTTATAATATCATTATAAAGTATCATATGTATTTATTAATAATATTATTTAATTATAATTGATCAATTATTTTATTGACTTTTTTTCTAATCACTGATCCATATAATTCCATTATGTGTAACAATGCCTTTCTGTATTTATTTGAAATTATTAAACTCTTAATAAGTTTTATAAATTCAAATGGAGATTTAATCACAAATATTCCAAAATGTAATTTTTTTTTAACATTTACATTATAAATAATTTTGGTTAGGAATACTAAATAGATGCATATGAAGATATTAACTTTACTCATACAACATATATTTCTTCATAATGTATTTATTAAATTCTCTTTGTTATTTTTATTAAACTTTAAAGGAATAAATTTGCAAAAAAAATTTTTTAACAAAAAAACAATAAACACAATTATCCAGTAAACTAAACAATTGTTTTTATGTGATAATATGTTGGACCATTTCCATTATTTACCATTAAATGTTGAATATCTAGAAAATTATTAACTTTATTTAAACTTTTCAAATATAAACAATTGTTAGCAATAACACACAAATAGACAACACAGGTTAGTAGATTATGCAGTGTTTTGAGTGGTATTATTTTCCACTTACACTTTAAATTCCTGAAATATTGAATTTTAAAGCAACACTCTAACCAACTGAACTATATAATATACTAATCTGTGTTTTCTATTTGGGTGTTACTAACAATTGTTTGTATTTGAAAAGTTTAAATAAAATTTAAGTTTTTTTTAGATAGTTAATATTTAATGATAGATAATGAGACTTGGACACTTAATAGAAGAGCAATACAGAGACTTCAGACCACTCAAAGAAGTATGGAGAGATGCATGTTGGGAGTAACAAGAAGGGATCGAAAACATAATGTATGGGTAAGAGAACAAACAGGTGTTACTGACCTCACTGAAAAAATTAAAAGACTGAAGTGGAGTTGGGCTGGACATATTGTTAGAAGAGATGATAACAGATGGACAATTGAAATTTTAAACTGGATTCCAAGAGATTGTAAAGACCCAGAAAGAGATCACATGTGAGATGGATGGATGAAATAAGAAAGTGTGCAGGGGTGATGTGGAGAAGAGAAGCTAAAGATAGGAAAAGATGGATTGAACTTGGAGAGACCTTCATCCTGCAGTGGATTGATAATGGTTGATGATGATGAAGATGATGATGAATGAAAATAGTCCAACATATTATCATACCAAAAATATAATCATCACAAAACCTTCAGGCAATTTTTTTTTATATTTTAAAATATACATCACAATATTATTACTTAGAACTTCATTTAAATTAAATTGTCATTTTGCCTAAAATTGTTTGTGGAATTTTAGAACTTTTATCAAAGGTTCAATTCAGATGCTATTGCCAAATGAGAATCAATCTATCCCCTCTCCATTGTCTTTTGATATATAATCAAGATTTGATATATGACTAAATGTCATATTTGAAACTTGAAAGATTGGACAAATCATTATTTTTAAAAGTTTGATTTTTTTCTAACTAACCAATAAAAATTTGAATTTGTTATACAATGAAAACACTACATTCAATTTTCTTTTTATATTCTGCATTAAATCACTTTATTGATTTTTTTTTTAGTTTTCCACAATTCATTTATATTTTTGAATGTGACAACAATTCAGAAAAATATTAGTAATTAAAGTATTTCTTTAAAAAGTCCATCTAACACAAAGTGTCACAACATCTCCCCACCTTATATGCTGTATTAATATGCTAGTCAACTACTATTTTCATTATTATAAAGTCTGAACTTCTGACATTAATATGTGTAATATAAAAGGCACTATAACTGAGTATATACTTCAAATTTTATCTAATATTCATAATAAATTTTTAATGTGCTAGTGTTATATTCATGATCAATAAATTATAGCAACAAGCCATCATTAAATAACATTTAAAAAATTCATTATTTATTTTAATGCTATTAGCTAACTGAATAACCTGTGCTCTTTTTTATGCAATAAATGAAGCTTTTTTTATTTTTCTCTTTCTGTCATTATTTTCTTTGTAAACTATTAAAATCTATATCAAACCCATGTCGATATTCTTTCTCACAATTATAATATTTTGTTGTTGTTTTTTTCTCCATCATTCTCATTCTAATGTGTAATGTAGTTAAACCATAGTATTAGTATTTTCTCTTTTGTATTATTAATTAATTTTTCCTCTAAGTCACAGGAATTCTAAAATCAACATTAAATTTTTCTAAACATCTCACTCCAATTTTCTTTTTGATACTTGGTACATATAGTAATGGCAATCATATTGAATCATTATAAAATCTTTGCAAATGTATGGATGAAAAATGTTTGTGCGTGTGTGTGTGTGTGTGCTAACAGGATATTATTGATAAGATGTCTGGAGAAGTAAATAAAAGATTAGGATTAAATTGCATTAGAAAGCCCCCAAAAGATGATAAAATTTATTCTTTAGATTTAAAGATTAAGTAAGGTTATAATGCACTGAATTTTTAAAATGTTTAATCATTTAATAATATTAAGGCTGTATAAATGTGAAATCTCAAATGGCAAAAGTGCATAAATAGGTATGTCTTAAAGTGTTTTTGTTTCAAAATAATTATTTATATAAGTTTGGTTTTTCTATTAAAAAAAATGGAAATTTTTACTTCTGATATGATAAAGAGTTATTCAATAAAGATATGAAAATGTTTAAATAAATAGTATGAACAAAAACAGAAAAGTTTGAAATATATAAGATCAAAGCCATACCCTTATACATCAAGTATCAGAAATAAAATTGGAGTGATATATACAGAGAAATTTAATGTTGGCAATAGAATTCCTATGATTGTGAATAGATTAATTATTGTTACAAAAGATAAATTAGATAAGGTGGGTTTGACCTAATATCATATATGCCACAAAGAATAATCAGACTTGATATATATATTGCTGCAAAACTAAGGTGAACTTAAGTATGAGAATGACTCAGTATATAGAAAAATAAAGACTAACTCCATAATTTTATATCAGTATGTTATAATCATGAAAAAGAATATTGTCATTAATTCAATCCAGTTATTGGTGAAGTTATTTGTGAAGAAAGAAATAATAGATTAGAAAAATCAAAAAAAGCATGATTTATTGAACAAAAGGAGCATATTAAATAAATAGTCTTTTTAAAATAGTGTTTACAACAAATTGCCGTAATTTTAATAGTCAGAAATAAGATGGTTTGGCTTACTAAAATAAATGTTAAAGAATGTACTCGTTTATAAATGTTTTTATATTGTATATGCACATATATTATTTTTATGTTTGTTGGTAGGATTATATTATTGCTTCTTTCTTAACATAATTTGATGTTGTATCTCACACTTATAATTAGATTACAAGTGTTAAGAATATCTGATAAAGTTTCATAAAATAGTGAAGACTTTTTTACACTATTAAAAATATAATATATATTTCTACTCTTCAAAAAATGGCTAGTTGATTCCAGTTGTGATATCTATATATACAACAAGAAAATGCATATATGGAGAAATCCAAATATTTTGAAAAGCTTTAGTATCATCACTTTTAATTCAATAAAATAATTTGTCATTTAAATAGGCAAAAATTCTCCATACAGTAGTACCACTCAGTGCCAACCAAAGTAATTAATGGATGCCAGAAGGCTTATGCATAAAATCCCCATCTAGTGCCTACTCTTCCAATATCCCCAGACTAGTTTCTGGATTATGGCCTTTGTCAATGAGGAGCTTTGGATCTGAGAGCACTGCACCTAGATCTTAGGATCTAATGCAACCCTCCAGCAGCCACCTTTTATCTCTACTTAATTACAAAATTATGAGAATAAAATTGAAAACACAATAATATTTTCAATCTAAGCTCAATAGCTTATATAGTCATGTGGGTCTGAACCCAATTCAGTACCCATACATTTTGGTGTCTTTGTCTCTTTAACAACCATAGCCATCACTATCTTATTAGGCAGGATTGATGTTAAACCACTAAACATCACATGATCACTATTTCTTATGCTAGCACATAACTATTATTGAGCTTAGATTGAAAGTATTATTGGTTTTCAATTTTATTCTCATAGTTTTGTAGTTAAGTAGATAAAAGGTGACTGCTGAGGGGTTGCATTAGATCCTAAGATCTAGGTGCAGTGCTCTCAGATCCAAAGCTCCTCACTGATGAAGTCCATAAGCCAGAAACTAGCCTGGGATATTGGATGAGTAGGCACTAGATGGGGATTTTATGCACAAGCCTTCTGGCATCCATTGATTACTCTGGTTGGCACTGAGTGGCACTATTGTATGGAGAGTTTTTTTTGTTTTAATAATAGTTATGTGCTAGCATAAGAAATAGTGATCATGTGATGTTTAGTGGTTTAACACCAATCCTGGTAAATAGGATAGTGGTGGTTAAAAAACCAAAGACACCAAAATGTATGGGTACTGAACTGGGTTCAGATCCATATGACTATATAAGCTATTGAGCTTAGATTGAAAAAAATTATGTTTTCAATTTTATTCTCATAGTTTTGTAGTTAAGTAGAGATAAAAGGTGAATGCTAGAGGGTTGCATTAGATCTTAAGTTCTAGGTGCAGTGCTCTCAGATCCAAAGCTCCTCATTGATGAAGGCCATAAGCCAGAAACTAATCTGGGGATATTGAATAAGTAGGCACTAGATGGGGATTTTATGCACAAACCTCTGGAATCTATTGATTGCTCTGGTTGGCACTGATTGGCACTATTGTCTGGAGAGTTTTGCCTATTTTAATAACAGTTATGTGCTAGCATAAAAAATAGTGATCATGTGATGTTTAGTGGTTTAAGTCATTTACGTTGTAAAATATTGATTTGACAAATATATTAATACTAGAAGAATTTTATAATCTTATAATAGCATGTGCAAAATACAGAAGAAATCTAGAAGTTAGAAATATGAAATTATTGAAAATATAATTTTAAAAAATGTTATATATGTGTGAGTCTAATGCATGCAATTTATGAGATTGTGGTAAGGATATAATTTCTTTCAGTAACCCTTGTAACATAAGAAAAAAGAGAATTTGCAATTGAAAAAATATAATAATGTAAATTTATGAGACAGGTTGAAATATGGGTGATGTTATCTCTTTCTCATATATTGGTTATGTTTAAGGAAAAAACTAAATAGATAATAAATGAAACTATGTTTGCATTATAACAAACATGTGTGCCATATATTACATATGCATTATCAGTTAAGAAATGATGTTTGTAATAATTTTATGTAATTAAAATAACATAGTTTTGAAAGAAAATAAGATTAACAATATTTAAGAGAGAGACAGGTGTTAAAGAAAGCATTTTTTGCTGTAAGTTATAATAAAATTGTGCAATACTAAAAATTCCAAATCGAATGAACAGGTATTAAATATAAGGGAAACTTATATACAGTTTAAAATTGTGTAATTGAATTGTAAAGTTTAACTTAACCAAACACTGTTAAAAGGAAATAGTTATAGCTCACTAATGGGTGGTTATATGTAGTGATGTTACTTAAAATAAATGGTGGACTACTTTATTTCTTTATACAAATTTTTTTATATATATTTTAAAATAAACTGATATATATTAAAGTACCAAAAAGCACATTAATATGGTGAAAATTATTACATTTATAGCTTTCTATTAATTATTTTTGAAGCAATAGTTTTAAATCTATCCTTATTTTAAAATATGAAAATTTCTAATGTTAATTGGAAATGAAAAATATTTACTTTGAAAGGAAATGTAGAAACCAATTACATTATTTACTGAAATTTCTGAGTGTATTTTATTTCTGTAAAAAAAAATACGTCATTTTGATTCCTTTTTTTTTTTTGGAAATTGTTATTCAATAATAAAATATTAGCCTTAGGCAAGCTTAAAAACTCAGCTATTAGTTATTAGGTGTCCAGTAATAGTATTTGGTATTCAGAGTAAAAATCAAGAAAACTCTGGCAAGGATAAAGCAGGTGAACTAGTTAATCATTACTGTTCTTATCTTTCTTTCTGTAAATGATAATAGAATGAAAAAAATCATTATGAATTATCTACCATCCACTTCTGATAAATGACCAAAGAATATCATCTATAAAATTTCATCTTAAGAATAAACTACAAATTATATTTCAATTTAAAGTATTAGCTGCAATAAACCCCCACTTGGGATTATTTTTTAATGCTAGAGAAAATTGATTAAGACTTAACCAATTTTGATTTAATTGTATTTATAACTTAAATTTTTGACTGGTTTTAATGATGTATATATACTCAACCTATGTGACAAATGAACTATCTTAATGCAACTGAAGTAAGCCATCAAATTAAGTCATCAAGAATTTTATTAATTAAAGCTACAATCCATGATAAGCATTCCTATACTAAGAAAACTTTGGATAGATTTAAATGTTAAATGTATATATAGACTTTTTTTTCTTGCCAAAATCTTGCTATTTGAGCAATTAATTTATGCATTTTAATAATTCTTATTATAAATTATATGCATTTGGCATTCTTAATATGCTCAGTTATAAATAATATTTTAAATTATGTATTAAATTAGATAGTTTTTCTAGTATTTATTGAAATAAAATTACTTTAGTAATTTAGAAATGAATTAAAATTTATTTTAGTTTTTAATATTTTATAACGAGCTTGTGTTATTTGAACACAGTGTATACCTGATAATAAGCCAATAAACATCACATGACTACCACCTCTTATGCCTCTTATACCTGATAATACATCTTGATTAATTCTTTTATGTATGTAGCTGTTCATATTTCAACAAATATATCTATAAAGTTCGAATATATTAATATTACATATATATGAGTTTATATTGTCATTAACTAAATATTTTGTTATTAAAAATATATAGTCACGCTTTTTAATTTTCAATTCAATATTTTTTTCTATAATGAAAACACAATACTGACCTTTTTTTAGTGAAATATGCAATTTAATAAACTATTAAAAGATAGAATTTTTTGGTATTTATGCTTAGTTTATTTAGGCAATTTTAAATGAGAGTGAATTCAAAATATTGATTATATATACATATAAAGAATAAATTCTATAGAATCGCCATTTAAATACCAACAAACACTCTGTTTTTAATAGTTTATTTACATTGCAAAACTCATTGGAAAATCAGTTACGTCCGTTTCAGCTACTGATAGTCTAAAGATATAATTATTAATTTCATGTTTTTATAAGCTAAGGTAGTTGTCATTTCTATTGACTGAGTTCTGCAATTGGTATAAGCAAATGGCTTGATCAATTTTCGCCACATTCAGAAACTAAACTACATACACTATCAAACGTAGATTTAATAGGGTAGTTGGGAAGACATGGATGCTTACAATTTTCCATCTCAAATACAGAAATAGCAGGGGTCGGGTATTAATTCATAACAAGTCACCTCTTAAAACATTATACTCTATCTAAATCAACACATGATTATAATAACTTTCATTCAACATTCAGAATTAATATGATTTATCTGTACTTACACAAACTCAAAAGAGCGATCAAGGCAGTCGCTTACATGGATGATGTCTTGATCATTCTGCCAACTCAGAAATATCTAAACACTCTATATGAAATATTGGACAAATATACCAATCTATCAGACCTAAAAATAAATACAGGAAAATCCACAGCTTGGTCTATCCTATCTGGAAAAAAAATCAAATCGCGCTTCCAAGCTGAACCACAGAAATTTTTGGGATTTAATATTTCAAAATCGCAATCAGCAATGTCTAAAGAACTTCAGGCAAAAATTCTCCAGTCCACAGACCAGATCACTAAGACCCTCTCAAAGGTATACCTTTCGCTCTATGGTAAGGTTTCACTGCTAAATATAAAGATTTACAGCAAAATTGCATACTACCTGCCAATGATGAATGCAAATAAAACATTCATCAAGAAAATTGAGCAATATTGCTCAAGATTACTATGGAAAGGGCAAACTGTTTCCATCAGCATGAGAAACATGCAGGAATACAAAAGACTAAATGGAATGTCTCTACATTCCATCACTTCAATAAACTATCAGAAATCACACACTCTGATATATAATCTAGTCCAAAAGTATGGCCATGACCAGATCACTGAATCCATAATTCCTACCGACACCCCACCCTCCAAAAAATTAAGCTGGCTTGACCACCTAATCCTGTCAACAATGCAACAAAATACAAATGCCCATAACAACTATCAAAGCAAGATCAAGCTGTGGGATGCCCATCACATCCTTAAACAAAATAATCAAATCTCTTCTACAAGATTAGGAATAACTAATCACAAGCTGATTACCCTATTCAAGTATTGGTCTCTAGAACCAAAATACTTAGATTTCTTACTTAAAATTAATCTGGATGCCATGCCGGTCAACTGGTTCCTCAGATATAAAAGATCTATCACCAAAGTCCAATCAATTTGCCACAGCTGTGGCATGGATGAGGAAACATTTGACCACATAATTAAAACATGCATCGGTCTAGGTAATATTAAAACAATAATATTTAACAATTCAAAGATAGATTACTACAAAATACTTAATATAAAAGAATGCATTCGTGGAAGAGATATTCCTACAATCAGGCTGTCAATTTTCATCACCTATGCCATTTGGATTGTAAGGTGCAAGGCACAATACCAACATCCCAAGCCAGATGAAAACTCATTATTTATTCAGAGCATAGAGAAAATTAAACAAAGAGACAAAACTCTTGCCACAACATTCATTTTTCAAGAGACATGGAAGATATATCAGACTCTCTAATAAAGTTAACAGTTAACAAAGAACTTAATCACTAAATACCTAACCCTGTTTAACTCAATAATGTTAGTTCCATAACTCATCTAATATTGTAATTGTTCATTATCCATATTTGTAATATATCACCCATATTAATTAGTTTAATAAATGTTTTGAGAAAAAAAAAATCTCATTCACCAAATAATATCAACATTAATTTAATACTTGCATCCAACCCCTTTCCAATGATAATGTTTGGAGACTATAACATGTCTTATGAAGAATTCCCTGCAAAAGACACACACCAAATAAACCATATAATGATGACTGATGAAGGTCCCCCCCCCACAAATGCCTTTTTTTTTACATTCTGAATTACTCTACATTATTTGATCTAATCTTCTATTTTCCAGATCTACATTTTATAATTAACCCCTCATTAGAATCAGTAGTTTTCTCAGACCACCTTGCAATGACAATACAAATAGATATTAACCTCAGTGCACAACCTAGTCTTAAACACAATAATACAATAAGAGCACTGCTAAAAACTACTTTACCAGAGGCAGTAGGCTGAGACATATATATTTTTAAAAAATAGACTTGTTATACCAACCACCCAAAATAGCATGGTTTACATTCTTAAACATATTACAGTTCAGCATTAAACACTATACACAAAAACACAAAATTCCAACAGCACTCTCCAAACAACTTGAAATAATTAATGGAAAGTTAAAGGCCACATCTTGTGACATGGCATCGATTCCCTCAATTATAAACAACAATATAAAAGAAGGTTGAGTCAATGTTGTCAGAATACCTTGCAACTAAAAGAGCTAAAATCTATTTGGCTCAACCACATAACTGATCAAAAATATATATTAGATGGGCATTAGCCTACAAAAATAAAAAAAAGTACTATCATCAATTACAATAGATAAAAGACTGGTAACTGATCTCAACATGCTACCACATATATACTATTATTTCAATTTCAAATTACAAAGTTTTGTACCAACAGAACCAGTAATTGGTAGGAGTGATTAGGTTGGGCAAGAACATGGGATAACTGATTCAGAGATATTAGAAAAATTAGAATCTTTGCCAGATAACATACACTTGGGTCCTCATGCAATTCCAAGATATCTTCTTTAACACCTGAATCATTTTATGAGACCAATAATCAAAAAAAAAAAAGATCAACTTATTATCAATTAAAATACAGTACAGCAAATTGAAGGCTTGTATCAAATATCACTAGTTTCATTATTAAAACAGGATATAATATCTTCTCCACTAAATAACTTGCATCCAATCTCAATGTCCCTGATACTGGTCAAGATCATTGAATCTATTATAATGGACAAAATTCAATCAATTTTACTATCACATGTATAAAAATACCATTTCACCAAAAAAGGCCTCCACAATTGAGATGATCACTCTTTTTAAAATAGTAAGAGATCAGGTAAGACAAAAAATGGGTCCAATGGTAACACACTCATACAGCTATTAAGAATTAACAACATATCTACACCCATAAGAAATATAATACTTAATCTCATAAATAACCGCAACTTATTATCACACTGAATAACAAGAGCACTCCAGGTTTTATCCCTAGCAACTTAATTCTGCAAGGCTCATCACTTAGTTCTCTTTTTTTTGTCACCTATATTAAAGCCATTGGTAATGGAGATTGAAAGAAAGATCCCAGAAGTAGAGGTTCCAGTATTTGGAGAACCAGTTAGATATATATTGTAACGGTCAGAAAACGTGTGACTCGTAAACATAGTGCAGAATTCGACCACCATACAGAACAGCAGCACCATCGAGTAGCGAAGCCACCCGTGGTATTGAGTTCGAACATAGTTTATCGGTTCCACAATACAATCCACGAAACAACGTATCTGATGCGACATTAGTAAATATTTCCTTAGGCACGGTGGTCAGGGATATGCAAGAGACTCATGATTTTATTCTTGAGTTAGCCAATAATCAAACTAATATTAATTAAACATTCATATTTACATAATCGAGGAAATAGTATATAGAATGGGTATCGAATGAATGAAACGTAACTGCAGACGTATAGTTTAAAATTATTTATTAATACATTTTAATAAAACAATTAATTACTAATAATATTTGTGGATTTAACAGCTTCAGTAGCGGGATTTGCGACATGATTACATTTTAAAGAATACATTTATTTATTTAGACATTATTTTATATTGATGATTTCAGTAGCGGTATTTCCGATACTGTAATGTTTACAAAAGGAATACATTTATTTGAAGGCGTAATCTAGCTACCTAAAATTCTCGAGTGAGTATTTCTAATGCATGCCTGGAGGGATTTATACCTTTGCAATGCAAGAGTCTAAAGTATGGGTTATAAGAGTAATGGCAGACATATATTTATTTAATTAAAATATTTATTTATAACTAAGGGCAAACATTTATTTGAGAGTGAATTATGCAGATAATGCAGAGGCGGAGTGATATGTTTAGAATAATAAAACTAAGTAAAGGAACACGTGGTACGCTTTAGAAAGGCAATATGGAATGGCAGTATATCGAAACTGCAATGTCGTGAATGAGTTTATAAGAATGTCAGGCTGGTCTCTGCCATCGGCCCGACGAAGTAAGGTGTCACATAAGCATAACCAGGGACAAGTGGTCCGTGTCACAGTTTTGCCGGCTGGCTGCATGACATTGTCAAGTCCTATGGGAGCATTTATTATATCCGCTTGTGTAGGACGACGGGGGTTAATTTCAACCCTGAAGAATCCGGAATATTTACGGCTGAATAGATCATCGCGTCTCTAAAACGTAACACATGTATACTTATAAACGATTATGATAAGATTTAAATGGACTTCCAATTCGGCCCGACATTATCAACATTTACTAAATCCTGGCGACTCTCAAAGAAATGGGATTTTCTAGAATTATTCATTAAATTTAATAAATACAAAATATATATAAACTGGAAGTTATTACAACTAATATGCCAGCCATTTGCGAAGTAGTAGACCCTGCATTACAATAAATGATGCACTGAATGTGTGTCGATTTATATGAAAGTGAAGTTATTAAGGAAAGTAAATATTAATGAAAATTGGACACGCATTCATTGTTTTAAGCTATCATAGATTTAAACTTTGAAATTTGAGACGATTATGAGGCTGCAATAAGTAAATAATAACTATAGATAGAATGTAGATTTGAGAAATACGCACCCAAGAAAGACAGAGTGAGGTACGCTAGATTATTAGAGAAATTTACATATTAAATTAATTATTCAGTTTTAGTTATACATATGGTAGTTTTACATTTTATAATTTAGATAAGTAGTATGAAGACGAGCTATAGCATATTATTAGAGTACTCTAGAGTTTGAACACAGACAGGTACCTGTTTTATAAGAAGTTTTCTTATTCCATGAGTTTATCAGCAAAAGGTTCACAAGTGGCGAGTCTTTCTTGTATTTAGATATTTCTTTAATTTCATGGCAGCAGCAGCTTTCTCATTCATTTCAAGCAGCAGATCTTCATGGTGAATTTATGACGGGCAATGGAAAGTTCAGCATCCGATAGGCCATCTCCGGATGGAGAATAATCTAGGTGCTTTACTTGGTCATACCTTGGCAGGAACAAATTATTTTTATTATTTTTGGAGACTCTCAGTGATCGAGAGCAAAGCTAAAGTTTTAAGTGAATGTCTCCAGCAAGTCTAAGATGGCCTCTTTTTTTATCTTGATCTTTCACATTTTGTTAAGATATTTTTAGGTTCTACTTAATCTGCCCTGAGGATAATCAATGCATTTTGTTGGTTTTTAATTAAAGAAAGCTGCCGTTCTATTGTTTACATTTTACATTTACTAATTAATTTTGGGGAATTTTTCTTTAATTAATTTATTATCTATCACTGACCGATGCTTTTAAATTTCAAAAACAAAAAGGGAACATAAGATTATTTTAACTTTTAATTAAATATTACATCAGATATTTTTAGAATTATTATTAAACGAAATTTAAACAAAGCAATAAATACGAACTTTATAATCCAAAATAAATGATTAAAATTATACATTTTTATATAACTAAAAGAAATCTAAATTATATTATTTTATCCCTATTTATTGCCTTTAATTTGAGATCGAAATGTGTGCGTGTTTATGCTGAATTCTACATATATTTATACATTTTTAATATTGTTACACACACAATTCGATATCAAAAAGTTTAAATTTGGGCGGGATAGACCGGTCAGTGAGAGATGACAGAAAAAGGTGAAACTTAAGATTCGAATACGAATCTTACTGTTTCATTTCCCCGTACTTCCCGTGAACAATTAAGGAAGAACAAAGGAGGCAAGAAAGAGAAAAAAAATTTTACATTATATAATTTAAAGACGAAAACATTATTATTGTTTTTACAGATATATTGAAATATAGAAAAAGCAGAGATTACATGAAGCAACGAACAATTTATATACCCGGATCTAGAATTTATAGTTGAATTAAAATGGCCTAATTTGGCCGTGTCTGGTTAAAATCATAGAAATAATTAGTTAAACTGAATATATATATATATAAAACAAAATTCTTAGAATAGGATTAGTTAGTATAATATAAAAAAAAATTTTTTAAGAGTAATAGTAATTAAAACAATAATATATATAATAAAATTTCTATCTAAAACCCTATTTGACTAAAGTACAATCCATTCAACCAAGTTCATTATGTCAAGTTCATTTTAATATTTTCATATACATTTAATAACCGTCCTAATAGTCTAATATTTTTACAACCCCAGGTCAGGTGGATAATACCTACATGGTTTGAGATTACGGGCATTGTATGTCCCTTTCATGGTATCTCCATCTTTTATTTGAATGCCTTTCATTAATGGTTGGATGGTTAGCGGCATGCTACGCTGGATCGTTCTAAATTTCCACTTCCCCACATTCCACCAGTTTTTGGCAGATCCCTGCAGATGGTAACTAGCTATAGCTATCTGCATATCTGGCCCTTTCTTATGAAATTTTAAGAACTTCTGTGAGCTCTCTAGGTAGGTTTGAGGTTCTTTCCTTATTTCCACTCTAAATATTTTAACGTGGACCATCTTTGTTAAGTGGCTTTGGTATCCACTGTCCATTTTCATGTTTTCTTCCATGACTTTTGGTCCTATTCTTTTGTCCCCATCCATACTTGTCTCCTTTTTACTGCTTTCACTCAACGGTTTTTGTGGGCCTTCATCTATTGGAATAAGGTCTATTTGCTCATCTACTATCATAGGCTTGTCAAGTATTTCTAATTCCCTTTCCTTTTCCATTTCTTTAATTTCTTCTTCCTTTTTACTAGCTAGGGATATTCCAATGTTCCTTTATGGCTTCTAACTCTCTCCACATAAGGTCTTTAAATTCCTGATATTCTCTCACTCTTATCTTTTCTTCTTCTTGTCTCTGTCTTGATTCTTCATCTCTTCTTTTTCTCATTTCCTCCTCATACATTTTCTTCATTTCTTGCATACTCTGTCTAAATATTTCAAGTAACCTTAGACTGAAGTTCATTGATGCTATTCTGTCATTTTCTGCTTCCATTTTTCTTAATATTATTTATTTTATACTACTAGCATTTGACTACTCCCCACCGGTATATTGGCCCTATAACACTCTTTCGCTGCCCTCACCTACTCTACATTGCCCTATCTCTATATTGCTCCGTTTAACATATTTATCATATATATTATAGCGAACTACTGGTTACGCGTATAATAAGCCACTGCTGTCTATGATATATATATTTGTACTTTAACAAAATATTTACTATTAACATATATAACATGCTTCTGCTGTCTATGCTATATATATAACGGTGCTTTAATAAAAAAATTCAATGCTACTTGCTTTCTCATTTAACGACTGATTACTTTTTTTTTTTTGACATATATATATAAAGAAAATATTTCATTAGATCCGAGTATTTTCATTCCTTCTTAAATTACACACCCATCCCTGCTTTCCTTAAATTTGTTATTATGCCTGCTGTCCTTTCATTCACTCGACCCACATTATTTCACTCGATTTTTTTTTTTCATTATTTTTATCAAAACAAAATCATATATATATATAGATTAATTAGCCAACTCAAGTAACGAATGAATTTGCGTTATATTTTGCTCAGGGTATATATGGGTTTTTTGTATCGGAAGCCCCAGGTTGGAAAGCGCCAAACGCTAAAAAAAAATTTAACTATGTAACGGTCAGAAAACGTGTGACTCGTAAACATAGTGCAGAATTCGACCACCATACAGAACAGCAGCACCATCGAGTAGCGAAGCCACCCGTGGTATTGAGTTCGAACATAGTTTATTGGTTCCACAATACAATCCACGAAACAACGTATCTGATGCGACATTAGTAAATATTTCCTTAGGCACGGTGGTCAGGGATATGCAAGAGACTCATGATTTTATTCTTGAGTTAGCCAATAATCAAACTAATATTAATTAAACATTCATATTTACATAATCGAGGAAATAGTATATAGAATGGGTATCGAATGAATGAAACGTAACTGCAGACATATAGTTTAAAATTATTTATTAATACATTTTAATAAAACAATCAATTACTAATAATATTTGTGGATTTAACAGCTTCAGTAGCGGGATTTGTGACATGATTACATTTTAAAGAATACATTTATTTATTTAGACATTATTTTATATTGATGATTTCAGTAGCGGTATTTCCGATACTGTAATGTTTACAAAAGGAATACATTTATTTGAAGGCGTAATCTAGCTACCTAAAATTCTCGAGTGAGTATTTCTAATGCATGCCTGGAGGGATTTATACCTTTGCAATGCAAGAGTCTAAAGTATGGGTTATAAGAGTAATGGCAGACATATATTTATTTAATTAAAATATTTATTTATAACTAAGGGCAAACATTTATTTGAGAGTGAATTATGCAGATAATGCAGAGGCGGAGTGATATGTTTAGAATAATAAAACTAAGTAAAGGAACACGTGGTACGCTTTAGAAAGGCGATATGGAATGGCAGTATATCGAAACTGCAATGCCGTGAATGAGTTTATAAGAATGTCAGGCTGGTCTCTGCCATCGGCCCGACGAAGTAAGGTGTCACATAAGCATAACCAGGGACAAGTGGTCCATGTCGCAGTTTTGCCGGCTGGCTGCATGACATTGTCAAGTCCTATGGGAGCATTTATTATGTCCGCTTGTGTAGGACGACGGGGGTTAATTTCAACCCTGAAGAATCCGGAATATTTACGGCTGAATAGATCATCGCGTCTCTAAAACATAACACATGTATACTTATAAACGATTATGATAAGATTTAAATGGACTTCCAATTCGGCCCGACATTATCAACATTTACTAAATCCTGGCGACTCTCAAAGAAATGGGATTTTCTAGAATTATTCATTAAATTTAATAAATACAAAATATATATAAACTGGAAGTTATTACAACTAATATGCCAGCCATTTGCGAAGTAGTAGACCCTGCATTACAATAAATGATGCACTGAATGCGTGTCGATTTATATGAAAGTGAAGTTATTAAGGAAAGTAAATATTAATGAAAATTGGACACGCATTCATTGTTTTAAGCTATCATAGATTTAAACTTTGAAATTTGAGACGATTATGAGCCTGCAATAAGTAAATAATAACTATAGATAGAATGTAGATTTGAGAAATACGCACCCAAGAAAGACAGAGTGAGGTACGCTAGATTATTAAAGAAATTTACATATTAAATTAATTATTCAGTTTTAGTTATACATATGGTAGTTTTACATTTTATAATTTAGATAAGTAGTATGAAGACGAGCTATAGCATATTATTAGAGTACTCTAGAGTTTGAACACAGACAGGTACCTGTTTTATAAGAGGTTTTCTTATTCCATGAGTTTATCAGCAAAAGGTTCACGAGTGGCGAGTCTTTCTTGTATTTAGATATTTCTTTAATTTCATGGCAGCAGCAGCTTTCTCATTCATTTCAAGCAGCAGATCTTCATGGTGAATTTATGACGGGCAATGGAAAGTTCAGCATCCGATAGGCCATCTCCGGATGGAGAATAATCTAGGTGCTTTACTCGGTCATACCTTGGCAGGAACAAATTATTTTATTATTTTTGGAGACTCTCAGTGATCGAGAGCAAAGCTAAAGTTTTAAGTGAATGTCTCCAGCAAGTCTAAGATGGCCTCTTTTTTTATCTTGATCTTTCACATTTTGTTAAGATATTTTTAGGTTCTACTTAATCTGCCCTGAGGATAATCAATGCATTTTGTTGGTTTTTAATTAAAGAAAGCTGCCGTTCTATTGTTTACATTTTACATTTACTAATTAATTTTGGGGAAATTTTCTTTAATTAATTTATTATCTATCACTGACCGATGCTTTTAAATTTCAAAAACAAAAAGGGAACATAAGATTATTTTAACTTTTAATTAAATATTACATCAGATATTTTTAGAATTATTATTAAACGAAATTTAAACAAAGCAATAAATACGAACTTTATAATGCAAAATAAATGATTAAAATTATACATTTTTATATAACTAAAAGAAATCTAAATTATATTATTTTATCCCTATTTATTGCCTTTAATTTGAGATCGAAATGTGTGCGTGTTTATGCTGAATTCTACATATATTTATACATTTTTAATATTGTTACACACACAATTCGATATCAAAAAGTTTAAATTTGGGCGGGATAGACCGGTCAGTGAGAGACGACAGAAAAAGGTGAAACTTAAGATTCGGATATGAATCTTACTGTTTCAATATCTTATATGGATAATTTTGCAGTGTTTTTGCTATCAAAAAAATACCTCCTATCATTAATTATTATCCTAGAAAATTATACAACTCATTTTAAGCCCAGATTCAATTTGGAAAAAATCTCTACATGGAGATTATTAAATGATGCAAGTATTAGTCAAATTTTACTGTCTTGTCCTGTAGATTTCTAGGTTTTCCTATATACAAATCTACAAGCATAATGAGAATGGCAATAAAAAACTCCATAATTGCATCTACAGAAAAATTAATCAAACAACTTTTAAAGATTTATCTTTTGTTACATGCAAAAATATCTCTGATCAACATATTAATATTTCCAAAGATAAACTACTATATGCAATAAAAAAATATATTCATTTTGTACAAAACTTCACTGGAACAAGAGGGTGGTAGCACTGAATATTAAAAACCTACAAAAGCACTTCAAAAACAATGGTCTTTCACTCCACTCAATCCATATGTTATTCTTTCAAAAGGCTTATAACAATGTGGTGAAATTGATGTACAATTACCCAAACTTTAAAAAATTTCTCACAGTCTACCCAACAGATTCCTCACCACTAAAAATAGAGTTTATTAGCACAACTATAAAATTGATAACATCTTGGAGTACCATCAATAATCAATTATTCACAAGAAAGATTAAATACTTGGAAGCCTATGAAATGATAAACAACTTCCAAATTTCATAATCTCCCACAAATCTAAATACAACTAACAAATCTTTAATTAGGAGGTTTGGACACTGGTATCTAAAACCAAAGTATTTGCATTTCCTCATTAAAATTAACTTATCAGCTCTTCCCATTAATTATTTTCTATCACAAAGATTCATTACAAAAGTTGATCCAATATGTCAGCTCTGTCACAAAGAAGATGAGACTACAGATCATGTCTTGTTACATTGTTCTGATCTTGAAATATATAGGAATATTATAAAGTTAGAAACATAACTCAAAATATTAGCCATAGTATCACTGTCAGAAGGATTGGAAAAAGATATATCCCATTAATAATTACTTAAACTTTTCTAACCTTCACAATTTGGTAGATTAGATGAAAAATGTATTTCAATGAAGTGTTTGGTTGCATGAGGTCAGTGTTTTATAATAAAATTTAAAAAATTAAGATCAGGGACCAGACAATTGCTCCATAATATTTGGTATAGGTAATATGAGCCCTGTTCAATAGTGGGTGAGAGAGGGGCACAACAATTGTGTCAGTGCTTGTTAATAATGCAAGACAAACATTACCAAAGTCAATTTAAATAGTTCTAGATTGATAAAAGTGACTGGTGCCATTTTTTTAGGGTGCTCATGAGTGACAGAGTTTTTTTAAAAATTAAAAGTAACTACTTGCATGTTAAATAAGGTTTTTTTTGCTCAAAATTAAAACGTTTTTTAAGTAATTACAAAATATGGTATTTAAGTCATGGTTATACACATTAATATACAATATGTATGTATATGACATCTTTGTTATGATTATAATCAAAATAATATATAATTTGTAACCATTTATTTTTCTCACTAATAAATTATAATAATTTTAAAAAATGAGAGTGTTATTAAACAAACATAATGAAAATAAAAAAAAAAACTAATAATAATTATATAATATTCATACTATATGATAATTTACTTCAATAAATTGTTATTGTACACAAGTTAATAAATGCACCAATGTTTTGAGAAATATTATTCTTCTCTTTTTGCTTATCTGACCAGTAGCATGGAAATCGAACCTGGACCCTTAAATTCTTGAATATTCAATTTTAAAGTACTGTTCTAACCAAATGAGATATCCTGATAAAGGCAACAGTTAGTAGAAATTTCATATACTTATCTGTAATGTTCTTTCTGATTTCTCCAACTTTTTCCTAAAAGATGTGTAGTCACACTAGGTTAGTTTATGGGGTTGTCCATCATTATCATGTGAACAGCTTCTGTACATTTTTCTCTTTGTATCTTTCTTTCTCTATCCAATATTTTTGTATTTTTTCAATTGAACATATCCTTAAACATATCTGTTTTGTGTTCTTGTAATCACTTTTCAATTGGGGAGATTGGTCTTACCAATATACATTACTTCCACATTCCCATGGTATTTTATAGATGCAGTTTTTGATTTTCAGCATTTGAAGTTTAGGCTTTGTAGTTGTTAAAATTTTTGTAGTGTGATATAGCTCTGGAAAGCTAGTCTGATGTTATATTGATGGCAGATTTCCCTTAATGTGTCTGCTATTTTTGATATGTATGGATACACTATCATACCCATAATTGTTTTTTATGTTTTTTTTTGTTGTCTATTTAAGGTTTTTTTTAATAATAGCTGATGGATAACCATTTTTCTAAGAGTTTGTTTTATATAGATCTTTTCTTGTTTTTTTTAATTGCTGGTTTCTGAACAAACTTCTTTTGCTCTGTTCCATAGTGATAATATAACACTATGTTTTGTGTTTCTGGTGTGATTGAATGTATATACTAAGTATTTTCCTATTTTGATTTTGTCATGAGGAAGTCTTGTCCCAAAAACATCTAAGTATGCCAATTTTTGTACTTGTTTTGATTCTATTGTGAATTTAATTGAAGGGAAGATGTTGTTGATGTGGTTCTAAAAAGTTTGTAGTGATGCTCCATCATGTGGCTATACAACAATAAGCAAAGCCAAACTTTAGATGGATATAGAGTAGGCTTTATGGCTATGGTTTCAAGTTCTTCCATGTAAATATTGCTAAAAAAGGTTGACAGTAGTGAGCCCATAGTGATTTCTTGATTATTTTGGAAGAATTCTGTGTTGTATTGAAAGTAATAGTTCTATTATCCTATCAATAACAAGAATTGTTCTGGTTTGTAAGCTATTATCACTATCTTATTTTTTATTTACAATAGAAATGCTTATTCACATGGTACATCAAAGCTTACTAATGTCAGTTCTTTCAATTTTCAACTCTATTAATTCTACAAAGTGACTAGAATCTCTGATAATGAACTGGGTCTTGTATGCCAAAGGACTAAGAACTTTGAGCTTTGAACAATCTTGATAAATTTTGGCAACATGAATTTCTAGACCTAAAAATAGATCTTAATATAACATGAAGATGAGGAATTTTGCTGAAATATGTCAATTTATTTTTTTCTGAATCACCAAACTACCTGCAATGCTTTCTGAGTAATGCTTGTAACTTTGTTTCTGTACTCAATATTGAATTTTTTGCCACTTTTCTGTACTGGCCTGCTCTGAAAAGTTATTTTATTTCATTGTCATAGTCAGTTGTATCCATTAGAACTGTTGCATTGCTTTTGTCATCAGGGAAAATAATAAGTTTGATTTCAATTTTTGTTCCTTTTCAAGTGTTCTTTTTATTCTCCAGTGTAATTCTGCTGCTTCTTCTAAAACTAATTTTTGAGTAACTTTCCCAGTGGCTGCCACTATATTTAATAAAGGGATAGTATGATAGTATGTGGTGTTACAGCAAAATTTAATCCTTTTCCAAAAACAGAAATTTTAGCATCTAATAGATGTTTAGAACTGATATTTTTGACTATGAAACCAGTACACTGCTTGAGACATTATGATTTTTGATATGTCTTTGTAGGTTTGCAAATTTTTCCTTTTGACATTCCTTTATTTTTTCTTGTAGAATATGATTTTCTTACTGCTTGAGAAACTCTTATAAAGTCTTCATCAGTAAGTTTATTTTTTAGAAAACAATTTACATTATTAATGGAATGCAAAGTTTGCTACTTGGAAAATCATTGAGAATTTATTATTTCTCTTAATAGAGCTTTACTTGCTTTCTGGGTAATTTTTTCAGTTCTCTGAGCATGAATTGCAGGTTTTATTTGCAAACCTTAGAACAGCTTTCCAGAGTCATACCACACTATGAGGAATTCTAACATCTACAACACCTAACTTGAAATGCTGAAACAAAAATTACATCTATGAAATATGTGAATGTGGAAGAACACATCTTGGTGAGAACAATCACCTCATTGAAAATCACAAACT
This sequence comes from Epiperipatus broadwayi, assembly GCA_028023455.1. Lineage (NCBI taxonomy): Eukaryota > Metazoa > Onychophora > Udeonychophora > Euonychophora > Peripatidae > Epiperipatus > Epiperipatus broadwayi. The sequence continues at coordinate 1,068,743 of JAQFVV010006293.1, forward strand.
GATGATTAGAAGAGAGAAAACAGATGTGTCTAAGTTTAGCAGACCATGTATTGTACCAATGAACATATATATGTTCATTTGAAAAAATACAAAAATATTGGATGAAGAAGAAAGGGTACAAAGAAGAAAATTTAAAGAATCTGCTCACATGACAATGGTGGACAACCCTATAAGTCAACCTAATATGACTATACATAATGTATGGTAAACACTAATCAATTTTTCTCTTAGGAAAAAGTGAAGAAATTAGAAGGGACTATTGGTGGTACACAATCATTTAATTTTTTTCAAAAAAATTATCCTGAAGTAGTTCCGTTATATTGTAAAGTGAGACTATTAATTAAATCTTTACTTATGTATTTTATAGCCACTAACAACTGAGGTGTATTATGTGTATACTTTGATTTGCCAATAATAAAGTAAAAATATCATTCAAATTCTTTAGTTGTCTTTTTTAATTGGAAATTAATGTCCTATCATCTACACAAAGCACAATAATAGTCATTGATAAACTTAAACTATTAAATATATCAAACCTTTTCTGAAAATCTTTTTCTACTTTTTTAATTAGACAATCTGTTACTATATTAACATTATTAGCAATAATGTGAATTGTGCTGAAATCTCTTTAATAACAGTTTTTTTAATGTTGTCTGAAATGATAACAGCATTTCAAAGTTTCCATTTTATCTGATCACAATTTTCATCCAATTTTGTATAGTATTTGAATGGGTCACTCTGTATTGCAATCAAATATTATATGCTTATTACTATAATTTTGTGGAAGATCAAATATAAAGCTTTATTTTCATCTTCACTTACAAATTAACTCACACTTCTAATGTTACTTAAACATAAGTCCCTTGGATGTCAAATTTGCTTTTATGTTTTTTGTCCATTATCTAATAATCCTGAAAATAAAATAAAGTCAGTACTAAACATTAAAATGTGATAAAAATTCTTGAAAGCATATCATTCATTAATAATTCATTACTGAAGGTAACTCCATAGAGAAAGTCAATTCCAATATCACTGTCTGTATGCATCAGTACATTTAACTAGGCTATACATTTGTCAAGATATTTAAGACTTAAATATAAATTTTGATAGAAAAATAAATGAAAAATTATTAGTAAAAAATATCAATAAGATAGTGCTGGGTAGAAATTTATTAGTTCGGAAAAAAGAATTTGCTACTGAATATAAAGTATTATGGCAGTATCCAAATGTTTTACCAATATCTTATAAGATTTATGTTGAATAACACATTTGTTCATAGACTATGTAATTTAGAAATCCTGATTAAAAAGTAATAAATTATAAAAGATCAATGGCACTAAGAGATATATCAATACATCTGCATTTCTCATAGATATATTTAACAGTATAAATAATGATTTAATGAATGCATAATTTTTATTTGTTCACTTTAAAATTCAAATTTATTGTACCATGTTTTAAAATTATAATGAATTAATAAATTTAATTTTATAATTAGAATGACTTATAATGAAAGTTACATAATAGAAGTACTGAAATTTGATGGAAAATTAAATTAATGTTTTATGAAAAACAAAGCCAAGACATTAGAAAAGCAATAATGATATATACTAAATATTTATTGCAGAGATATTATAGACTCCACATTAGTATACAAACTTCTTAAAGACATGAATCTGAAAATCTTGAAGAATAATCTAAATCAGCAATCATGATAAAATCTTTTGGTTGAATATTGTTCATAGAATTTAGATATTCTGCATCCAACATAAACTCAGTTACTATTAAAGCAATATAATATTTTAGTTCAATTAGATTGGAAACTTCTTATTGTAATTTATTTTTTGCTTTGGCATAATTTTTATAAAAATAATTTCAGTAAATATGTAATAGGAAAAATGTTTGTGAAATTTTCACAAAACTGAAAAGTAATTTTTATTTTTATGGCCAATGTATAAATATTCATCTGACTAATTTAAATTAACCTGAAATCTTTATATTTCAATAGCTAGATATCCATTTATTAACCAATAATAGAATAGCTGGGTTGGTGACTTTTGGAAAAGTCTAGACTTAAAATTTTCTTATCTGATTGAAAAAATTTTCTAGTTTCGTCAAAATTTGAATCGTAGTTCACTTCACAATGAGACATTTAATAATTTTTTCAATATATTTTAACTATACTGAATAATCATCTTCAGTCTATAACTATAATTATTATTCTGAATACTATAGAAATAATTTATCTATACTTTTGTGGAATTGACTGTTCAGTTCAGTTGATGTTACATTTGTAATTCAATACAGATAAGCCATGATTTACATTACATTTTATATCAAGCCCTCAATTTCATACAAATATATATATATAGGATTTCTTGATAAGATTAGAGAACATATTGCTTATTGAATTGCAAGTGTACAATATTTTTCAACATGTGCATATATATATATAGCATACATGCTTTTTATATGTATAGTATACATGTATAAATTAAGATTATAGTATAGACAAAATTTTAAAAAGTAATAATAATAGTTATTAATAATAAATTGAGGGGACTCATTTCTTTATATATTTTATTGTGTGTTCATTCATATATTCACTATAGCAATAAGAATAAAAAAATAACTATCATATTTTTATTATTAAAATAAATAGTGAAATGTTTGACTTTTGTCATTACTTATTCTCTGGTGATTTTTTTCCAATAATGTTTTTTATAAAAACATAATAGTGGTTTTGTTATCAAGAAAAAGGATTTATCTAATTGTTTTGACATTTTTAAATCACTATCAACTTTGAGTATGTTCTAAAATTTTATAACACTTTTAGCATTATGCTCAGAAAATATTTTATTCTGCTAATTACTGCACATCAAATTTGGCAAAAATAATAAAGACTGAATAAAATTTATGTGCTTTCAATATAAACTAAAGAAATTTTATTAATAAACATAATCAGGTACCATGCTCTGAGACAGTAAAATCGCTACTGGAATATTGTGAAATGTATTTACAAATTTTACTTCTTTTTTTTAAGTGATTATACAATGCTCAGAGAACAAAATGATTGTCAAATATAAAATTTACAAATTTTAATATTTTTTTTTTGTTTATCTATATTTTTGTTTGCTTACATTTTTCTTTGGATAATACATAATTGAAATTGTGTAGTTAAAAATAGTGTAATTCACAGCTCTACTGTAATAATAATAATAATAATAATAATAATAATAATAATAATAATAATAATAATAATAATAATAATAATAATAATAATAATAATAATAATAATAATAATAATAATAATAATAATAATAATAATAATAATAATAATAAAATAATAATAAAATAATAATAATAATAAAATAATAATAATAATAATAATAATAATAATAATAAAAAAAATAATAAAAAATAATAAAATAAAAAAAATAATAATAATAATAATAATAATAATAATAATAATAATAATAATAATAATAATAATAATAATAATAATAATAATAATAATAATAATAATAATAATAATAATAATAATAATAATAATAATAATAATAATAATAATAATAATAATAATAATAATAATAATAATAATAATAATAATAATAATAATAATAATAATAATAATAATAATAATAATAATAATAATAATAATAATAATAATAATAATAATAATAATAATAATAATAATAATAATAATAATTTCAATTTATTTATTCTATGAAATAAAACAAAGTACATCACAAATATTTAAAAACTCCAAACAAGAAAAATCTTGTGTGTGGAATTTACATGTAAAAATAAATTAAATAAAAATACATTCAAAAACTCAAAAGAACAGTTTAGGAAATAAATAAAATTAATTAAATAAATAAAATAAATGCCAAAATTAATACATACTACACAACCATTGACACAAATATTTTTTGAATGATATATAAGAAATATTATTCAGATCAATTGAACATTCATATACAAATTTATTAAACAACTTTGACCCAGAATAAACATATTGTCTTCTACTAGATTCCTTAAAAAATTTTGGTAAAGGTAATTGAAATTTATTAGAAAGACGAGTATTTAGAACATAAACTCTAGAATTCAGAAAAGGTTTAGCACAAAAAATATCAAAAAAAACTCTATATTGATATAAGTGATTTACATCAAATAAACCAAATGCAATATAAATATCTCGAACAGAAGAGGAACGAGATCTACCAAAAATAATGCGCAAAGTATAATTTTGCAAAACATGCAAAGAAGATAAAATATGTGGAGAAGCATTACCCCAAATAATGATATTGTAAGATAAAATACTCTGATAACAGGCAATGTAAATAAAAATGAGAGCAGACCTAGGAAGAAATTTAACTAAATAATAAAACATATAGTTTAAATTACGTAACCGTTGACAGAGATAGGTAATGTGATTTGTCCAGGACAATCTGGAGTCAATATATATTCCCAAATAACAATAATTATCTACCAAAGGAATATTCTCACAATTACATATACTACTATAATGCAAAATATACTTACAGCAAATTTTAATCTTAAGAGAAAAAAAAATACGCTTGTAAGAAAAAAGAATAGCTTTTGTTTTATCTAAATTGACCAGCAATGAATTATATGCCAACCATTTTCCAATTGAGTTCAAATCCTCATTCACTAATTTTTCAAGAAGATTATAAGAAACAGCATTGCAAGATAAAGCAATATCATCAGCAAAACCAAAAATCTTAGAATGTAATTTCAATGAAAATAAATCATTAATATAAATTAAAAACAATAGAGAACCAAGTACTGAAACCTTGCGGAACTCCAGAATTAATCAAGACCACATCACTGATAGTACCATAAATATTAGTAAACTGTTTCCTATCATTTAAATAACTCTCCTACCAACTACCAATAGATCCACGAAAACCATACAAGTAGCAATGCTTAATCAAAATATTATGATTAACAGAATCAAATGATTTAGATAAATCAAGATAAATAGCCAATGTTTTAAGTTCCTGATCCAATGAAGATGTTAAATACTGAACATGATGTTTTAAAGCATCTAATGTACTTCTGCCAGGAAGAAAACCATATTGATAGTCAGATAAAATTTTATTTTTAAACAGAAATGACAACATTTGATCCCTAACAATCATTTCCAATAATTTAGAAAAAACAGAAATAATAGCAATTGGCCTATAATTGACCATAAGAGTAGAATCACCCTTTTTATAAACAGGAGTAATAACATTAACTTTCAGACATTCTGGAAATGATCCAGACTGCAAAGATAAATTAAATAAATGAACTAAAACAGGCAAAAATGCAACCTTATTTTCTTTAAGCATCTTAGGTGTTATACCATCTAGTCCAAAAGAAGTGACATTTTTTAAACTATCAATTGCTACAGACAACTGAGATTCAGAAACATCAGAATATAAAAAAGAATTCAAACTTGAATAAGAAGACAAAATCTGCTCAGGCACATCACGCATCGATAAATTTACAAAATACTCATTAAACCGATCAGCTAAATATTTTTCATTTTTCTGTAACTCAATTAAACTTTCATTATATTTAATACATTTAATACGATCAGGAGAAGATTTTTTAATCAAAGAATTTATTGTTCTCCATTTCAAAGAAACATTTTTATCACTAAGAAATTCTTGATAATATCTAAACTTCAACTTTCTAATATCAGACTTAATTTCAACATTAAGTTTTTTTAAAACATCTGATGAGCCATCCAAAGATTTTAACACATTTCTCTGATTAATTTTACATACCAGCGCATCTGTCACCCAAAGAGATCTTCTTCTATTCTTACTTGTCAATTTTAAATAAAACTTTGCTTTAACAATTAAATCTAAACAAATAGCTTGGAACCCCAAAAATGCATCATTTACATTATCTATCATAAAAATCTCATCCCAATTCTGAACAGATAATAAATAATTCAATTTAGAAAAAGTTAATTTCTCAACATATGCACAAACATTAATATTATCCATACAATTCAATATCTTTAATTCAGTAGCAAAATGATCTGTAAGAAATAATTTAGAAAGAGATGAATCAGAAAATAAACTGCGATTTAATCTAACAAAAATATGATCTAAAAGAGATTGAGATATAGGAGTTATACGAGTAGGTGAAAAAAGCGTTTGACTAAATCCATAGCTATAAGGTAAATTTAAATAATCTATAGTAGACTTACAAGCATTATTTAACAAATCAATATTTAGATCACCCATTAAAACAGCAGATTCTGAACCCAAATCTAATAACAAAGAATCAAGTTCAGTAACAAAATCCAAGACTTTACTTGTACATGATCTATATATAGCCAAAATAGAAAGCACACATTTAGGAAGTCTCAAAGTTAATAAAATACATTCTGCAGTATTAAATGTTGGAATAATGAAAGAAAAGTCTAAACCGGCTTTTATAAAAACCATAACACCACCAGATCGTAAATGCATACGATGAGAAAGTATACTTGTATAGCCATTCAAACTATATAAATTTTGTTCTTGTAAAGAAATCCAAGTTTCTGTTAAAACAATTATATCAAAATGAAATAAAGGAAAATTATTTAAATAAACTACAAGTTCATCAAAATGACATCTAATGCTACATATATTTAAATGAAATAATTTAAGTGAAGCAAAATCTTTTTCCTGAGAAATCAAATCAGAATTTATCATAATAAATAAATTTCAGAATGACTCCAAATCACTTTCATTTCTAATTAAAACACGAGGAGAATTATAATCTTTTCTCACATATACTGATCCATTATGAATGAAAGCAAAACCTTGACCAGAACGTAACTTCTGTTTCACCAACCATAAAAGTCTTCTATTGAATGGAGTCAAACGCTGATTAATATAAATACGTTTGTTATTATTAACCCCAGGCAAAATTTGAGAAACTGTTAAAACAGATTTTTTTAAATTAAAAACTGTATGGCAGAATTTCATGATTTAAATCGAGCTACAACAAAACCTGGAGCTCCTGATTTATTTTTTGTACGAAAAACGTTTTCCAAATCAATAGCGACATCTGAAACACCGAGCTTGTCTGCCACATTAGTTAAAATTAACAGCAAATTTTCATTTTCTTGAAAAGGCAAACCCTGTATTTCAACTTCATGATCCAGATTAAATCGTTCCATAGAATGTAATTTATCTTTCAGTAACAAAATCTCATTCTCATTTGAAGTACAAGAATTAGAAAGACGAATTATTTCTTGATTATTCCGATCCACATTTTCACGTAAAGAAATAACTTCTGTCCTCAAATTAGCAACTGCTTGAGATAATTCTGAAATTGTGTTGTGAATCACCAGCAATAATTTTAATTTATCCAAAATTTCCTCCAAAATTAAATCAGGTGAATTTTTAGCAGTCATAGATGAATCCAAAACATCACTAGCCTTAGAAAAACTAACTCTACAAGCAGCACACCTCCATTCTTGCTTCTTTTTTATAGACATTCTTCGGTAAGTAGCATCACTCAACGATGCACATGCAAAGTGCATACTGGACATACAACCAAAGCAGGATATGAAATTACCATTTTTTAGTAAAAGTTCTTTACAAATAGAACATGAATCCATCATTAAAAATTTAAAAATTTAAAAAATCAAGAGAACAAGTAAACACGTCTTTACACTAGAAAACCGGAAGTAGTAGTAGTAGTAGTAGTAGTAGTAGTAGTAGTAGTAGTAGTAGTAGTAGTAGTAGTAGTAGTAGTAGTAGTAGTAGTAGTAGTAGTAGTAGTAGTAGTAGTAGTAGTAGTAGTAGTAATAATAATAGTAGTAATAATAATAATAATAATAGTAATAATAATAATAATAATAATAATAATAATAATAATAATAATAATAATAATAATAATAATAATAATAATAATAATAATAATAATAATAATAATAATAATAATAATAATAATAATAATCATAATAATAATAATAATAATAATAATAATAATAATAATAATAATAATAATAATAATAATAATAATAATAATAATAATAATAATAATAATAATATATCAGTGATAAAGTTTCATGGCTTACTCTTAAATTTCTGATTAAAAAAACTTTCTGGCATAATAGATAACAATCTACAATTCATTTCTAGAAAGAAATGAAAAGTTTTAGCAGCTATTCAGTTCAATTTAGTTGTTTAGTAAGTGGGCATCTGGATATACAATTATATGAATATCAATGTATTATCTATAAAAATAAAATGCGATTAAAATATGAAGTAACCTTCACCATTGGTGAATGAGACATCATGTATTTATAAGTTCATGATCACATGATCAAATCTAACTCCATCTCTATTTTAAATATATAACTTTTAATATTTCTCAAATAAATTTAAAAAATTTGAACATTCATATAGATAAGTGCATGAGCTAATGTGACTGGGTTTAAATCTATATGTAAATGACTCCAAAATTACATATATATGTAAGTTGCAAAAATTCTTTTTAAAATTTTGTAATGTTTGTATATAGTTATTGAATTATAAATCAGTAGTATTTTAATGATTTTTGTTTTTATTTGATTCTTGATTTCTATATTTTAAATTGTTTTAATAATATAAAAGATATAAATAAAGTTAAAGAAAATATTTACTGAGACTGAATTTAATGTTGTAAGTAAAAGCAATAAATTAAATGGTAAGCATGCAATAGTTGCATTGAATAGGATATAAAATAAAAAACTACACAGTAAATTTAGTTTAAATTAACATTACTATAGCTGAATTTTATTTAATAATTATACCTCAAATGATTAACTACTATTTGTAGTTTTAACTGGTATAAATAATAAATCTACAGACTAATGAACTTTTTCTCTTTTATTATTATTATTTAATGTAAAACTATATATGTAAACCCTAAATTGATAACTTAAGAAATTATATACTGGTGTATTGAGCCATTTACCTGACTTTACTTTGGATGAAATAAGAATGTTTATAAATTACTGATTTTTATTTAACTGGTATAAATAATAAATCTACAGACTAATGAACTTTTTCTCTTTTATTATTATTATTTAATGTAAAACTATATATGTAAACCCTAAATTGATAACTTAAGGAATTATATACTGGTGTATTGAGCCATTTACCTGACTTTACTTTGGATGAAATAAAAATGTTTATAAATTACTGATTTTTAAATTTTTCAAGCATTTTTTTTATTGGCTTTTATTATGAAATATATTGTAATAAAAAAAAATCTCTTTCTGGTATATTTTTATGAAATAAAATATTATACATATAGACAAATAATTATTAATATGAGTATCTATATTGAAGTATTCAGCTTCAAATGTACACAGGTATGAGTTTATGTGTATGTATATAGTTAGACTAAAAAATTAATAATATTGATGATGATAATAATAATAATATACATTTGATTTCATCACAATATTATCAGTAATAAGATTCAGTTATTAAATTTAGATTTTATTTAAATAATACTTATATTTTAGTACTTATTTATTATTATTTTTTTTTACAAACACATCAACACACAAACCCTTATAGAAATTTTACTTGTATGTATGCGTATATTTTAAAAAAGTTTAATTAATGTTAAAACATTTTTAGTTAAAAAATTATTTATTTTTCATTTTAAAATAATGTCTTTTAAACAAAGAAGAAAAGTTACTCAAAACAATCAAAATTATTAATCACGTGACAAAATTTTTACTATTGCTATGGAGGGGATGGAGTATAAAATTTCACTTGGTACTTTAACTTCATTAGTATTGAATCATTAATGAATAAAAGTTATTTTATATAATACTCAGTATTTTATTAAATTTATTATAATTTAAAATTATACTAAGTATTATTATTTTATGCCAACTATCAATATAAATAATAGTGCTACATTTTGTCAGGATGTAATTATTGTGAGACTAAAAACTAGGATTAAATCACCTTTTTAATTACTGAGTCAAGTTTCTGCAGATAAAAATCAATCTCATTATTATTCAAAAGGTGGATTAAATTCAGTATTTATTTAAAATATTCATTAAGAATGTATATGTTGTTAGAAGGATATTCTCTTAACAGGAATACTTGAAATTAAAAATATTTTTTCCATGAAAATGTTAAATCTTAAAAAAAAATTTGTAATGATATAGATTTACTGTGAGTATAAAATAATTTCATATATATTCATTTCTTAAAAATGATGCATGTCTCATCATGGAAAATTATTACAATTTCAACCATGAACCAATTTTTATATACCTGAATAGATTTTAAGCCAAAATTGAACATATTTAAGCCAAACTTTATGACTTATATATATATGTATAAATAGTCTTAAGGAAATAATAATTTTTAATTTACAGTGTATTTGATTTAAGTGATGATCACAAATTGACCTGTATTTTATATTTTCTTACTTTATTGTATTAGGGTTTTTTTTTCTGTAAGATTAATTTTAAAATGATCAAACTTCCATTTAAAGTTATTATATTAAAATTAATTTATCACCACATTTATTCTTTTATATTACCATTTAAATATAAATGCTAAATAATTGTGTGATAAAACATTTTATCATATAGATATTTGTTTGCACCATCATAAAATTACAAAAAAAATTTGAGATAAAATATTTATTTTTATTATTATTTCAAATATTAATATTCGATTGTGCATATTCATTCTTAAAATTAAATGTACTCCCATGTGAAAATCATTTTTAATTAAATAATTGTCTAAACCATATTTTAATAAAGAAAAATTATAATGAAAATCATTAAACTAATTAATTAATGTTAATATTAGGTAAAATTATTGATTGTGTCCTTATTTTTTTTAAAAGTTAAACAGAATATTGAAATAAATGTTCTGGATCCATCTTTCATATAAATTTAGAAAGCAAATTTTTTAGTATGCTAGAAGTCATTTTTATTTTATGATGCCCATATTGTTAGAAAATATCTTAGAAATATAGTATTATATAACATGCGTGAGTCAAATTCTTGAATGGTGTGTTGATATACACATATATTAAGTGTTTATATTATTGACTATAAAAGTGATGTTTACATTGAAGTAATATGGAAGATAGAGTATGGTGTTATCATTGTCTTAATTAATATTTCCATATTCTAGATTAATAATACTTATATTAAAGTTCATCATTAAGATATTCATCATTTTGTTTAATATATTGCTATTTTGGTTAAGAAATTTCTATATAATATATACTTCCTTAGAAAGTGATGCATATTATTTAAATATTTTATATTTTTGATTAAATCACCCACCAAAACAAAGTTTCTTGAGGGGTTAGAAAATGTTTTACTATGCTATATAAGATTCATCATCATAAAAAAAAAGTATTTCCCAACAAAATATAACTTCTAAACAATCTTATTAATAATGAAATAATTTAGTAGAATAATTTAATAATATTTCTTCTTTTTTCAATTTAAATATAACTAAATAAATTGTGATGGTATACTATGCTGGAAAGATTATAATTTATTTAAAAGTACAGCTTATCACTGCTTTCAACCAGGTTGGTCATGTTTATAGAACTAATATATATATATATATGTGTGTGTGTGCGTGTGTGTGGTAGATGATAATCTGGACCAACTGATGAGTGCTGGTTCAGCATGAAATATATACATTGGTGATTATTTATCTTTTCTGCATGTGTGTAGTCATGTGTATTGGTAATATGAGATAGTGTGGATAGTTTAAAATTGCTTGAAAGTGTAAGTTCAAATCCCCTATATTTACAATTAAATTCCAGGTATAAGAATGCCTGTATTTCAAATCTTAGAACTACTATAGGTTTATGTACATAGAATTTATAAATTAAACAAATTAAATATACCATTTATGTGAAAATGCAATATAAATTAAAAAATTTAAATATAATATTTACATGATGAAATAAAATAAAATAAAATTAAATTAAATGCAATAAACCAACACATAATGCAATTCAATGTGGTGAGTCTTGTGTCAACTATGCTATAAGATTAGCACAGCACAATATTGTCTATATTTTTGGATCATGAAATCAAATCTGGCCACAAATTCAATTCACTTAATATTAAAGTTGTTTGCACTGAGCACAATGATAGAAAAAAAATAAAAAGAGGCATGGTTTATTACAAATAACATAAACACAATAAACAAGAAAGACTCATGCATTGCATTATCATGTAAATGGTATATATAAATTATTTAACTTATAAATTCTATTTATATAAACCTATATTAGTTCTATGAATAACTAATTTAAAATAAATTATAATATTTCCAGCATAGTATACCAACATTATTTATATTAATAAATGTATGTTTAATGGAAAACGTATTTAAGCTCTATTATCATGTAAATATATTCTTATTATTGCCAAATTTTATTACTGTAATTATCTTTCATATATAATAAATTCAATAAAATTTTTCTTTTCTCTTTTTCTTTTTAAAAACTTTTTTTATTTTCATAAATTCATATGTTTTCTAATGTACTAAACACATTCTCAATGTTTCAATTACTTTATTATAGTCATAATCAAAGATTTTTTTATGGGTGTATATATATCCTTCTTGTTTTATATCCATTATTCCTTCAATATTCTGCCAAGAAATACTATTATTCTCTTGATTGTTAAAAAGTTCCTACAAATTTAGTGATTTATAGGTATAAAGAAAGAAGGAAGAGATATATACACATAAAGAAAGAAATCTTTGTTAATAACTAGAAAGAAGTAGTTGAAATGTCAGGAATATGTATAATGTATTAGAATCAAGAAAATAACACGTTTTTAAAAAGAATAGAACAATTTTATTCAATTTTTTATATATAAAAGGTTATTTGGAACCATATTTTTAAAGAGAAAAGGAATTTATTTTTACTATTAATAATGATGATGACGGTTTTTAAAAAAACATTTTTTGAATTAGTAAACTTACAGGAATCTTTTAACAATCAGGGGAATAATGGCATTTCTTTGCAGAATATGGATTGAATAATGATATGAAGATAAAGAAAGAGGAAAGAGATGACTAAAGAAAGTAGTTGAAATGTCAGGAATGTGAATAATGTATTATAATATATATTGATTCATGAAAATAAAATAATTTTTAGAAAGAAAAAGGAGAGAGAACAATTTTATTGAATTTTTTATATATGAAAGATTATTTAGAACCATGTTTTTAAAGAGAAAAGGAATTTATTTTTACTATTAATAATAATGATGATGATGGTGGTTTTTAAAAAATATTATTGTAGTTAACAATGAAATATGATTAGTTTAAAATGTTTGTTATTTGCATAATGCCACAACCTCACCCAATCAACATTCCAAAATATGTAATGTAAATGAAGTAAAAGTGAACTAATAAACATATATTGAAGAAAGAAAAATAATACCATCTGTTTATCATTGATGTGTGTTTGAAAACACAGAGGTAATTTTATATAACATGCAAAATTAATTAAAATATTTGAGTTCAAAGTCATTTTAAATGTTTATTATATTTATAATATCAACAATTTTATTACCAAAAACAAAATGTAGAACTGATTTCAAGATTATTGTTAGATTTCAATTTAAATGGAACAAACTTGAGCTAAGTAAGTGAAAGTTTATCCTTCTAAGTTACAAAGAAAGCATTTAAATGTAGTTAGTAATAAAAAATTTAATTAGAAGATATTTTAATAAATTTGAAATACAAAAGTTAAATTTTAGTCACTGCTATAAAATTTAAGTTTTATTATCTTGATGAACTTTCATTTAGTTAGTTAATAAATTTATTTTCTCATTTATTAAAAATAGCTTTTATTTCATTGAGTCAATAAAATTTTCATGCATTGCTGAACTGACTGGAAAAATAAAAAGAAGCCGGTGAGATAAATAAATGTATAAGACACAGTGAGTATGTGAGTATGGTAAAGATCAAATTTTTATCAGGAAGAGATATTTATTATCAAGATTGTTTTATTTAATGCTCTGATTTGCTTTATAATATTTATGCATTGTTAAAATATTGCTGTTATTCTGATAAAATGCTGTATTATAATTTCCAATGAATAATTGTTTATGTTTCAAATAAATCAACTTATTTCCTTCAATAAACCTTATGTCAAACACATCAAAGTTTGGTAATGCTCAATATGATTTATTTAATTTATATTATGTTTGTATTTTAAAGTGAATAGGGAATAGTTTCCCATCATAGTACTTAAGAAAATACAATCCTTGATGATAAAAAAAATTCCTTTAGTATATATATTAGAATTTCATCATATTATTTTATAGACCTATAAATATCATATATGCATATTCACTTATTTGCATCTGCATACTATACTATGAATTACATTGATCATTACAATATATATTCTGAAAAAGTTCATGATGCAGAATTAGTGTAACCATCTGTCATGTCCATGAATTGTGGTTCAAATCCAAGCAAGATAAAACTTAATACTTTTTTTTTTATTCAAGCAAGCTTAATTTGTGTGTGTGTGTGTTTGGATAACAATTCCACATAAAATGCAATTAGTAATTCAATTATTGGTAGATAAATGAAATTTTATCTTTTCTTAGGTAGAAAATAAAACAGGAGGAAAAAATCTTTACAAGATTAGTGGGTCAAGTTTTTTTCATTTTTTCATTTTTTTTTTTTTCAGATAATGTAAATTTTTATTTATCATTCTTTCCAAATATTATCAATATATTGCTAGTTTAATACAGTTTTTTTTTTATTCATAGTTTCTTTTTTCCACATTATTCCAACAAACTTTCTTATATGATCCATTAATCTTGCGTGTGCTTTCTTTCTGATTCTCTTTTAATCTCTAGAGATCCAGTTTTGAACTTCAACTATATATCTATTGTCATCCCAAATAGATATATCATTAATACAATTCAATTTTGGGCTTTTAATTATTTTGGTAGTGCCAGTGATGACTATTTCTTTGTTTGATTTTCTTTTATTAATCCTAAAACAATCCCTCCATACTATTCTGAATAATTTTTGTAAAGTCTTTCCAGTAAGTATCCAATTCCTAATTATAAAAGATGACAGTGCATTGAAGATTTTCTTTTCAAGCACGTCTATATTTTCTTTTAATAATAACTATCAAAATCACTCCACTATAATTTATTAATATAATTTTGTCTAGTATATTTTCATATTTATTAATAATTTGATTGAGATATATATAAATATTAATTTCTCTCATTACTATCAATCTCTTTTTTTCAATGTCATTGAACTACTAATCTTTTTATTATTTATTTTTGGTTTAATTTATTATAGTGAATCTGACAAATTTTGCAAAAAAAATTATGATTGCTATTTTAATTTACAAAATATTTTCTGAAAAACTACTATAAAATATTTTGCAAAAACAAAATCATTGTTCGTAACTAGTGTTAATTTCATTAACACCACCATATGGCAACATTTTGTTTGATAAATATTCTTCAGAATTTGCCAATATCTTGGATCTACATTTTGATGTTTAAAGATTTTGCCACAAAAAAAATATGGGTAGAGTCAAATGTTTTTTATAACTTATAAATCCAATGCAAAATGACAATTCAGACTAATTGATTCTTTCTTTTATTTTCATATTTGTATTTATTCTACTACATTATGCACTTTTTAAATTCGGCTTGTAATGTTCTTAATAAATAATTCATGTAAAAGTATTTTAAAACTGATATTTTGTTCTGTACTTCATAATATCTTCATTCTCAGTTTTCTTAAAAATCATATAACAATTGGATTTTTACAGTCTTCCTGTTTTTTTTCACTGCCCATCTTTATCAATGATTTTTAGTTTCCTTTCTCTTAAAAAAATATAGATAATGTTTCCACTATTTCCTAAAATTTTTCTGTTCTTCATAAATTTAATTGTATATTTCATATTTTTAATTAAAGTATATGAAATTTCAAATAATTTATTATTACATAAACTATTTTGTTTAATTTTTTCTTTATTATTGTTTCATTTTTTATGTAATTCTTCTACATACTTTATAGTAACATCCTTGTTTTTAATATTTCTATTAATTTTTGTTATTGTTAAATAACTTTTTTTTAACACAAAAATATCTTTGAGATTTTTGTGTCCATAAGTAACTTTTGTACCATTTTATTGACCTACTAATTGAGTATTAAACATGAAAATTAAAAATTTCTGAATCAAAGGTCAATCAGTCATTTCTATTGCTTGAATATCACATGACACTTTTGGTTATTTATTTTTATTATTTTTCTACTACTTTAAAGATTTCTATTTATTCAGATTTCATAAATAGGATATTTTTAAATTATTTTCATACCTTTCTTTCTTTCTGTATACATTATCATGCTCCTATAGAAGATTTATTATTAAATTGCAGCTTTTTATCTGCTATTTGCAAGGTTAATTTTAGTAGGCCATGTATATTCTTGTTGATGTCATTCAAGTCTGAACAATCTTTGAAGTTTAATATTTTAAAATGATTTACAAGTTTTTACATAAATTCATTTGAATATTTTTTCAGATTAGGGATATTATTTATTGATGCTGTCTTTCTTAATAGCACTTTCATCATTGCATTAACATATATCTTACACTTCAAAAATCAAAATATAATCTGAACTTACTGAGCTTTTTACTAGAAGCTTCCATGCCCATTTCTTTACTCGAATTTTTTTTTAAAATAATTTTTTTATCTGCAAATTTTCTAAGTTTATATTCCCTGTGTCCAAATTTATTCACTGCATTTTTCATTTTTAAAATAGTCTCCAATTTTAGCCTTAAAATTCTTTTTAATATTTTAAAAATGTATCTGTTCAAAAGTATTTTATACATCTGCATAAAAATTATCCACTTTTGTATCAGAAAAATAAACCTGAATTATTAAGCTAAAGAACTACATTTTACCATTCTGTTGGGTGCATCATCTATTGCAAATTTTGATATATCAATTTGATATATTATATTAAATTATTCAATTTCAAAATGTTTTTATCTATTTATATTTAATCATATGCTACTTGTGTTTTTAATATTTGTGCTTTTATGGTAAAATATATATATCAATATTTCACATTAGTGGTTTCTTCACCTTTTTTTAATTTCTACAAAATTAGTAATGATCCAAATAATATTAAACAATTCTTCTACCAGTAAATATAGTCTTCTTTCATTTTAAATTGATCCATAGTATAGAGAAACACATTGAAAATCATCATCAAATGGTATCCTACTTTAAAAAACTTGGTGAAATTTTATTGCTATTTGAACTTCAGCTGCCAATTTCTATTTTAATTGATCTTACATCATCCAAAAAATAAAGGTCATTATCTATTATGCAAAAATGTAAATTTAAACGCATAAGCTAAATATCCTTACATTTATTCATGTTATGCACACATATTGGCACTTTTTTTTTCAAAAAAATTCAGCAGTGGTCTCAATTAGAAGCTATTAGACTTTTCAGAAAGTTGATTATAAAAATGTTTTTTTGATCATAAGTTCAAAGATGAAAGTCATAAAACTCAAATCCATTACTGAATGCATATTGATGAAATTGATGTCCATGTGAGCAATTAATTATATGGTGATAAATAATGCAATAACAAGAACTTTTGTTAGAATTTTATCCTGATCAATTTCTTTAAGGTCTTGGGGAAAAATCAAGTGCTTTTCTTTTAATTAATAATAAACTTATTTTTAAAGTTGTATAAAGTGTAAATTTACCTTTTTGGAATCTGCAGACAAAGATGGAAAAAAAGATCTAAAAAGTGCATGTATAGCCTGCATAGATTTCCGTTAATCTTAACCTCAACTTGGATGTTTATAAATTAAAATTTCTTGAATGTTTTAAACACTTGTAATAACAAATAAGTTAATGGACAAATTTCAATCTTCTCCACTCTCCAACTCTTCAGCCATTCATTTCACTGAAAATGTAAAAATGGAATACTCAAAATCCTTGTTGATGCCAATATTATTGTCATATTCATGTAGCCATGTTGACTTTAAGTCAATTTGACTTCACACACATAGGACCATTTAATATGTCCATTTAATTGCACATTTAATTAGATTAAGTTTAATACAGACAATATAAATATATTTAAAAATTACATATTCAGTCTGTATTCTGCCCAATCCTCTTCTGTATAATTAAATGGACATATTAAGATCTTATGGCTTAAGATCAACATGGGCTTGACAGTAATATTGGCATCAACAAGGACTTTGAGCATTCCATCCTCAGATTTTCAATGAAATGGATGGCTGAAGAGTTGGAGAGTGGAGAAGATTGAAGCTTGTCCATTAAAGTTTGAAGATTTGCTATTTTAATATAAACTGAGTACTGATTGGGAATATACAAAGGAGATGGTGATCTGATAAGTTGCTAGTTCAGCACAAAATACATATATTGGGGATTGTTTATCTTTTTTTTTTTGCTTATGTGGTCATGTGTATCAGTTATGTAGAGTGAATCGGATAGATATAGGGAGATTGAAAGTCTGAATTTCAAGTCTCTTATAATTACATTAAATTTAGTATTAATAATATAAATATATTTAAATATTATATATATCAGATAAAATGAAAGAAAATACAAGCAGAAAAGATAATTTTTTAATAATATTTAGCTTTATTACTGCCTAGCATACTTTCAATATATTTTTACTGCCTATATGATATAGTAAAAAATATATTGACAGTATGGTAGGCAGTAGTAAAGCTAAATATTATTTAAAAAACTACCTTTTTCGTGTATTTTCATTTTACCAGATATTATTATGTTGGTTCAGAAAAGAAGAAAACTATATATATATAATAAATTGCACTCTAAACAGTGAAATAAATGTCAGTAGGAATCTTTAAACAAGAAATTCGTGTAGTTGTGTGAAAAGCAGTGGCAGATCATCTAAATATTCAATTATTATTTTTTGCTTAATTAATTGTAATATATTTTAACTAGATATTTTCAATTAAACCAGTGAAAAATATTGAGCTTTGCATGTATATTTAAAATAACTTGTAATAAATTCATTTATGTGTGTGTTCTTATTATTTATTCGTATTTACTTTTATTATCATAATAAAAAATAATGGTATATCTTAAATATTATCATGTCAGAAACTAAAAACACAACAATAACAAAAACCTATCTTCTTCATAATTTATAAAAATGAATAACATAGAATCAAATGTGTCATTTTTGAAAATGTTGCATATATAACAAATGTTTTATATATATAATCAAAAAGTCAAAGACAGATTTAATTATAAACTAATGAAAATATAATAAACAAAAATGAACTATATCACTATTTCTTAATATAAATAACACCTCCAAATTGCAGAAAACAACACTGTAATTTCTAATATCAAAATTTTGGTTTACAACTAAATCTATGTTTTCTCTATGATTTAGTATTCATAATATATAAAAATTCTTACATGCATTATGTATATATTATATGTATAATTCAAATAATCTTGCCTGCCTTACATATGAATAAATCTAAAAGAATATAACATTTTTGCACATGAAAATACTCTAATTAATATATACAAAGGGGGACACAAAAATAACAGGAATTTTGTAATAAAAAATTGTATACTTATTTTTTGATGTTGCAAATTGAATTGCTTTAAAAAGTAAATCTATTAAATGCAATGCACTGGTTTAAACCAGTTTGTCAATTTTTGAAGTAGTCAGGAAGCACTTGCAAAATTTTAATTCAATCATTTCCGTTCCTTCCAATTCTAAATCAAAAAAAAAAAAATTGAAATATTTTTTATTTGAGAGATTAAAAAAAATTGCATGAAGTGAGACTGAGTAAATATGGCTGACTGATAAGTTGGGTCATGCTAAATTTAATTAAAATGTGTTTTACACTCAAAACTTTAAGATATGACACTTTGTTGGGATGCAGCTTGAATGTTTTTTTTTTTTGCCACAAAATGGGATGATTACATTTTACCACATCATAAATGCCTGATAAATTTGAGGAAAAAAAGCCATTTGGATCAACAACAAAAAATCAGTGTTGTTTTGACTTTGAACTTCACTTGCAATACTTTTAAGAATGTGGTAAATTTAACATTTCAATTGAAACACTCATAAACTTGAGTTTTTATGAGTTCAGCTTGCTTATAATCTGTTTTAGGCATTAAATCTTTTTCCTGGCTATTTTCTGTAAACAAAAACAGAATTCCACTTTGTTCGAACCCTTCAATCATTATAAAAAAATTGACAAATACGCGAAACGCACTTTACAAAAAAGTGTGCTACATGGCTTCACAATTTTACACAATATTTGCAGATTGATACAGAAGGGTTCCAGCAAAAAGTATGTACTATAACAGGCATGCATTCCAGTTTATTTTTGGATAGAATATATTCTACTAGGATACGTAAACAATTGTCAATTTTTACAATGATAAACATTAACAATATATTCATATATATTATCTATGATATATACATATTATACAGTTTATATATATATATATATAAATATATATATATCTATGATATATACATATTATACAGTTTATATATATATATATAAAATAATGGAAGATTTATATACTATTGTCAATAATGATAAATCTCAAATCACTGGTGTATGTGATTAGATCTTATGTAGTTTTTGCTAATTAAATCCAATTGCAATGTGAGAGTGAGACAAGTAAAAGATTGGTTTAAGATTTAGCACTATTAAGAGTAGTATATTAACTTCTATTATTTTTTAACATATCTTAGAGCAATAAATATTTTCTTGTCATCAATATATATACACACACACATTTATTTATCAGTGGCAGAATTTTCTTAATAAACAGGCCATAAGCAAAAATTTTGGAAATACAAAGTGAAAGCATTAGAATCAACTAACTTTAATATATTGTATATATTAAGTTCATTACCAAAAAGAAGATTGAAGTCAATTTAGATATGAGAATGCTATGATCAAGCAACCACATTTTCTCAACCTTAGTGGCAATTTGTCATTCATTGCCATATTCTTGACAACACAATTTATTATAACATTTTAATATTTAAAGCTAGTTTATATATTCAATCAATATAGACTGAATTTTATTTAATCATGGAATTATTTTTATTCAGGTTTTTATTTTAAGGAAATATATACATTTTCAGATTAATCAAATACTATATTTCTAAAAGTGATTATTTAATTAAATCAATTAATATTATTAGTTTTATCTTTCAAAGCCATCAGTTATTATATATCACTATAATTGTATTATCACTTTCAAACATTAGACATTTGCTTCTTATGGTTGAGATATTAATTTTTAATTTTCTCAATCATAAATTTAAAGTTAAATTAGATTGATCATCCATGAGATAATAAACTACATTATAGAATAATTAAGTGAGAGCAATACGAACTGGCTCTCAATGGAGATTTCTGTTAAAATAGGGATATGTTTTATAAAAAGATTAACATTCATCTTCGTAATAATACAACAAAAGAAATGCCCAACTTTTGATTTAAGCAGATGAATGAACCATAGAAGATCAATAAAAGAAGGATGATCTTAGAAATATCTGCAGTTTGAAGATGTTGACAATGAAAATTATTATTTTATTATTATACTGAAATAAAATATATTTGATATAATTGTAAAACTGCATAGTGGTTGTGTCTTTTGAAAAATTATAGAAATAGTTAATGTAAAACAATAGCAAACTAGCACGGACAATAACCAATATTTTTTATTTCTGAATAATGTTTAATTTGTTAATAGAGTTTTCAAGTAGAAAAACCTGTTTTTTAGTAGATTACTTATCATGGACCTGCTGAGTAAGTAAATATATTATGTTAGCTAAATTTAATTCTGTTTGCAATAATTACAATTGTAAATTATTACTAGCATTATTTTTTAAATCTATTTTACAAGTGGTATTTTATATATTCTGAATTAAAAACTAAGTTTAAATCAAAGTATCATAAAATTTAAATGTTTATATTTCTAAAAGTAATTTAGTTATTTCAATTTTTCTCTCTTTTAAATATTATTAGCATAATATTTTGTTCTAGTTGTTTAAAAAAAGTTTTATTGACCCCCCCCCCCATCTCATTCATTGTATTTATTATTCCATATTGATCGTTTTATAGTTTGACTCTTTTTTTTTTTCAATTCGCAATATTTTTCTCAACTCTGTTGATATTTTCTAGGTAAGATAATATAGATTAGTGTTTCTTTTAATATTGCCTATATTGTAATTATGATCATGTTTATATATATATGCATGTGCGTATACGTGCACGCATATGATAAAAATTCTAATTTAGATAATTACATAGGTATTTTTTAAATAAAATATTAAACGGATGAGTCATAGTCTCATCATAATCAAGTGAAGACCTAATAATGATTTATGTCTGCAATATAAAAATAACCGATTGTAGATGAAAGTTAATTATATAAGATCAATTATAACTTTTAGTATGATAAATTAGACCTTTAGAAGGTCAAGAAAGATGGAAATTTCTTTTTATAAAAAGGAAGAGTAAAATATTCTCTTTTGATTTAGATAATATTAAATACCAATAAAATTGAGTTGGTCTTCTATAGAAAAGAACTAATTGAATACAAAAAAGTCTTTTTTTTTTTCCTTTTTACTTTGTTGTCAATTTGCATTAATAATTATAATGTATTTTACAGCTATATACGTGTATATCTTCATACAAAGTATATTAATTAAATGTTATAGCTAAAGACATTAACTATTTGTGTAATTAAATTCACTTAGCCGCCATTAATGCTATGTTTTATTATTATTTGCATTACTTTTACAAATATTGAGCTAAAGGTGGTATCAAGATTAATTTAACCAAAATATACTTTTAAACTGGAAACTTTTTAACCTATAGTTAATATTATGTTTGAAAATTTGCCATTTTTAGTAGTTATATACGACTGCAATTAAAACAGGCTTTAGAAACTACCATGCAGACTTTTAATGATCCGTTTTACAAGTCTTTAAAAAGACTACCATTCACAGACAGAAAAATTATCTGCAAAACTTATCATCCAACATTTCAAATATCTAAAATAATAGATCAGAATTTGATCAATCATAAATGAGGAAAATTGAAATCAAACTTATATACTGTCTTCGGTTATTTATTTTCGACTTTCTTCATCTGTGAATGATCAAATTTTTCATAACCAGAAAAAAAAAAATGTCTAAAAACACTTTACTTGTAAACACTCTTGTTATTATTTTAAAAAAATCATGTCAGTAGATCTCAAATACAACTTAATCTTAAAAAGAATGGTTGATACTTCATGAAAATATTGGCTATTCTATTAATGTGCAGAATTTTTTTTATATACGTTGATCAAAGTTGTATTGAAAACAAATATTTAAACCCCCCAACCCCCCATTTAGTACAACCTGATTCATTTAGGTATAATCATAAGAAATTCTACCCATTGTTAAGAACTTTTCTATGGTATTCCTAAAACTAGTTATTAATTCCACTTTTAAACTATAAACTTTTTATAATATTTTGTAATAGAACATGCAATGCCCATCACTTACAATTATATATCAATAATTGAATTTTTAGTTATCATATAAGAATAAACACGTCTTTATTTCGAAAGCTATAAAAATACATATCTGAGAATTTAATAAAACAATTGAAATGTTTAAGAACAAACATTTTAATTATTTAGTTGGAAGGAAGAAAGTTGAATTATTTTATTATTTTGTTGGTCTCAAATATTTGATAAAGTAAAAATAAAAATTGTCTAAAATTAATAATTATCTTTATTCATGAATTATATAATCATTATTAATATTAAAAGTATTATAGAATGTCATAGTATTCAATAGAATTTTATTTTACAAGAGTGTAACATTATTATTTAAAACTTTTAATACATTTTTAAATTCATAAAATTAAAAAAAAATTATAATGCTTGAAAAGAATGATTTTGTTGTAAAACTTTTTTATTTTCTATTTTAAAGCTGATTACAATTAGGTTTATATTGTTTTGAAATGCAATAAAGAATTCATCTAAGAAGTATTAAAATAACAAGGCAAAACTCTCTCCATACATGAGATGGTGATCATGTGATGTTAAGTATTAAAATAGTTGATAAAACTTGTTTACTAATAAACAGAAAAATATAAACTTAATTGAATAATGCAGTTGCAATTATCAAATTATTACAATAACACTTAATTAAGTAGCAATGGCTTTGATCTTTGATTTTATTGCCATTATAAGATAAGTGACTATTTAAACCAGGTTTGAAACATGGACAACAATTGGCATTCAAGCACTTAGTAATTGTTTATCAAATTCAGAAGGCTATTATTAAAAATAGACTTAACATGCAGAAAAGTTTTATTTGACAATTTAAGAGATAGAGGCTGTCAAGCAGAAAATCCTGATTATCCATATTGAAAAGAAATTATATTATACCAGATCAGTATGGAAGCTTTAATATGTTGCTGTAACCTTTGAATTGAGTAGGTAATTTCCCTAAATATGCTATCTGTGGCTGATTCTGCTGTAATGAAGCATGCTTAATCTTCTAAATGATTGTTTTCAGTTTATAAACTTGCCTACCTTTTTTATTATAAGGTTGACTGAATATAAAATACCTAAATTCCAAATCTCAACATGAAGATGCAATAAAATTGTAACTGTTAACCAAAGAAAAAATCTAAAAAAAAGGAACAAATTCGGCAGAAAAGATATATTTTAAAAAACTTTGAATAACATAGAATGCACTTCAGCAATTTAAACTAGCCTATGATTTGAAGTCATATCAAATATGTGAAGTCCTATCAAAATTCAGATTCTAAAATCTCACTGAGAACATTCAATTATTTACTAAAGTATTTATAATTTTTTTAGTATTAATTTTATTCATATGTTGAAGTTTTATGATTATTTATGGCATTAAATATTTTATTGTTTAGCATTTGCTATTGATTAATATTTGAAGTGCAATATTTTGTTTTTCTCCTCTATGATATCTGTATTTATTTGTTGCTAGTGGTATTAGAAGATCATTTTAGGAGAAAAAAAAAATTTAGTTCTGCTTAACTATTTACATTTTAAATCATACATCAATATAGGCTATTCCTTATAGTGAATTTTAAATGTTTCAGGTAGATTTTTAGACTAATATCTGGTATAATAAAAATAAAGAATGTATTATTAAGTTAATTTTAAAAGTATTATACTGCAATTAATCATATTAATAAGATTATTACTTTATTTATAAAATGCAAATGCATATTTTGTGCCATGTTTAAATCCTATTTTTATTAAATTATTAATTTAGTTAATATTTAAAGTTTTTCTATTTTTATTCTTAATTCTATATACAATCATTAATATATTTATTAAAAGTGGGTGATATCAAAAATATGAATGCCAAAAGTTCTCCACTTACAGATTGATCAAATTGCTGTAATTTGCAATATGCCTTGAATTAAAAAAATATTAAATTTTTTTTATAAATGCTTTTATGTAAACAGCTGTCTAAAAATAGAAAATAACAAAGTAATCTGGCTAACAAAATAATTTGACTAAAACATATTGTGTCATTTCATAAAAGCATTTGAGGCTTTTTTGATTTTTATAGTCTCAAATGCTTTTATAAAATGACATGTTTTTAGTCAAATTATTTTGTTAGTCAGATTACTTTATTATTTTCTACTTTTTAGTCAGCTATTTACATAAAAGCATTATTTAAAAAAAATTTTAATATTCTATTTACTTTTTAGATATAAATAAAACATAATTCTGATTTAAATAAAATAATTTTCTTCATCAGTCTCTTCTTTATTAAGTGCTTGCTGTCAATGATTTTGACAGTTCTATTTTTTCACGTTGATTTTGGAAATGAAAACATGCAATCAACATCATTTTTTTTACAAATTGATTATTTTTTCACAAAATATTTGTGAAATATTAATTATTTCAGAAAAGTAATTCAGACTACTACTACTACTACTACTACTATTATTATTATTATTATTATTATTATTATTATTATTATTATTATTATTATTATTATTATTATTATTATTATTATTATTATTATTATTATTATTATTATTATTATTATTATTATTATATTTCAAAAGGTACTTTATTAACTCAAAGAAACTTTACATTGTTTGCATGTTTTATATTGTGTTACATTGAATTATTTAGCACCATTACATATATAAATTTGCTCCAGAAATGGATGTTTCAACTGAAAAAAAACATTGTCCATTATTAGTTAGTTCATTTAGTTGTAAGAGTTATATTTCAAATGAGAATATATTCCAACTTCTTTATGTAAGTGTGCAATTTCTTGAATTTCTTCTGATTTAAGAGATCTAAGTG